>JADRCC010569625.1:0-12575 GCA_019843855.1 Hylomyscus alleni | reverse complement strand
CACATCTCTTAATGTCATTATCTTAAAAGAAAAAGATAATCGAACTTAGTAGCTCGCTCATGGAAAAGAGAGATTTTCTTCACTCTTGAAAAAGTGGTATTTTCTGCTTTAGAGGTATCCAGTGAAGGAGACCTTGACACCCTTGCCCTGAGAGAGCTTCTAGTTTGAGTGATATACACCGTGGTCTCTGTAGGCAATGGGAGGTCTCTAGTGCAAGAGAATCCATGGGAAAGGGACAGATCAAAATGACTCATTTCTCCGGTGCTAAAGTCCTCTTTCTGGCTGAAAAACAAGGATGCACCAAGTGTGATTCAGTCCCTGGTATTAACAGCCAGCAGTTGTGCTGCTCATCTGCAAATGCCATTTGTCCATCTTGTGTATTTCCTGGCTCACTTTTTTTGTCAGTAATTTCAAACTATTACCACTCTCTCTCACACCCACCCCACAATGAGTACCTGACTCACAAGTAATACCCATGACAATTAGATTATTGCTAAGATCAGTGATGCAGTAGCTCATGAAGGAAGAGATAGACAGTTATCCATGTTTCACTATTTCTCAGGGAATACCTCTCTGACAAAAATATAGATATTCAATTTTGACAATGATGGATAACTGCTTTTCTATTTTGCAGTAAATTCCTCACTGGGTATTAGCATTCCTTGTATTTATTCCTGAAATATTTTGAATTAACTCTTGGATATTGTTGACAAAGTAGCACATGTCTCAGTGCCATCCTTATCTCCCTTGTTGATAGTTGTCTGATATTACAGAAATTAATAAGATTGAGTAAAACTTAATCCTTGACATTTGACAATTCAAGTCAAATTGATCAAACTCAGGTAATGTTTCTATAGACAATGTGGTAGAAACATAATCTGAGTTGATCAAACAAATGTAAGGTAACTACCACATAATATTTTCTTTCACCATTTGATCCAGGATTGTAGAAGTAAAATAATATTGAAAATCCAACTTTATAGGTGAGTTTGGTTCATATTTAGAGCAAAGATCAGAGAATCTTAATTAGTTTTTCATGTTGGCATCATGATGGTTGGCATCATTCCCAAAGGGGTTAAAATTCAGTCCTACCTACAAGCAGTCGAGATCCCCAACATGCATTCCAGATGCAAACTGAGTAGCCTTATACAGACATTAAAAGAGTATTTGTTGTCATTTGTTCTTTTCCAGAGTAGCATGTATGGTATATATGCTCACTAGCTTTAAGATTTTCTGTGTGAGCATGCCTGCTATTGATTCATCTTAAAGAACCTAACAGTCAATTGGGAACAATTATGTTACAATTCAATTAGCTCAGGTCTAATGAGAATAGTACCTCTGTGTGTAGGCTGGCTCTCAGGACTTCCAGCATTGCCCTCTGAGGGCAGACACTGCTTGCCTTGCTTCCCAAGTCTCACTGGTGTGGTTGATGGCTTTTTCATCAAGGTCAGTTAATCTAAACTTTACCTAGATTCTATGACTAGCTCTTCCTCTTGGGCCATGGATCTCAAAGCGTGGTTCTCAGACCAGCAGCATCCCTATCATTTGGAACTCATTAGTAACTCATATTTTGTGTCCTCATAACTTGGTTCTCTTTATGTCTATTTGACTCTCTCTGTTTCTTTCTCTGTCTATCTATCTCTGTCTCTCGTGTGTGTGTGTGTGTGTGTGTGTGTGTGTTAGAGAAGGGACTGATGGAGTTGAAGAGGTTTGCAACCCCATAGGAAGAACAACAATATCAACCAACCAGACCCTCCAGAACTCCCAGAGACTAAGCCATCAACAAAAGATACACATATCTCCAGCTGAATCTGTAGCAGAGGACGGCCTTGTTAAGCACCAATGGAAGGAGATGTCCTTGTCTTATGAAGGCTCCATAGATGCCCCAGTGAAAGGGAATCAAAGACAGGGATGTGGGAGTGGGTGGGTGAGTAGGTAGAGGAACACCTTCATAGAAGCAGGGGGAGGGAGGATGTGACAGGGTATTTATTTACATTTGAAATGTAAATAAAGAAAATATCCAATAAAAAAAAGAAAAAAAAAGAAAGAAAATATTCCATATCTTTGAGGTATGCTTTCAGTTTGGGATTGTTGGAGTAAACTGTTGCACTAAAAAGAAACTTACAAGCACATATCTGAAGAGGCTTCTATTGCTGGGTCATAGAGGGCATCTCTTTTTATGTCATCTGGTACTCGTGGAATCCTGTCTTCTGGGCAGAGAGGTATCTGGTGAAGTACATGATCTCATGTCCATGGTACTAGCAAGACATTGTGCTACCCACCTGGATTTCTGGTGCCTGGTTCTTGGTGCTCTCCATTTTGTTCAGCGGTTTCTTTGCCTCCTCCTGACTAGCATTAGCAAGAAGTCTCTCTGCCCACCTGGTTCTTGGATACTGGGACCTGAGATGGTAAATCAGTCGTCACTGCATGTTTTGATTTTGAACAGTCTCTTTGATTGCATGAACGTTTCATGTTCTATGTTTACTTATTCAAATTTTGCTGAATCTGTCCCTTGAACATTTTGCGTTCTGTGTTTACTAGGGTTTTTTTGTTTTATTTTATTCTTTTTCTGTTTCTGGTTTTTTAAATCTGCTGTCGGGCCATCTGCCACAGATGCCTCAGCAGCTCAAAAAATTTCTTATCCCTTCCTGAGTCTACTGCTAGCTATTGGCTAGAATAAGCTACTGAATTAGTGCAGGCTATCAGGCAGGAAATTAGGCAGTGCAAAGCTCTCTAGGAGGGCACCACTGCAGGAGAAAAAAATGGCCCCCAAATGGGGAGGATGAGGGGCAGTCCCAGCAGGGGAGGGCTGACCAGGGCAGCTGCTTCAGCTCTTTGCCTGGTTTAATAACCAGGACACAGAAGTTCTATCTCTGAGCCTTCTTTGCATCCATGTTGCTTCCCCTGATCGTGGGTTCAGTGTTTAGATATGGATAATGTTAAAATATTGTCTTATGCTCTTCTTCTTTATCGAAAAGCTGGTTCTGGAACTGAATTATAGCTCTCCCTTTTCTAGATCCAAGCATGCTTATTTAAAGGGTTCCTGGCTGTCATGTGACAGATGATACATCTAATTTTGTGGCAAAACAAAAACAAAACACACAAATAAAAAAGAAAAAAACCAGACAGCAGAACAAAACAGCCCCTCCCCTCATATTGGGAAACGACACTGAAAGCATATAATAGATAATTATAAATATAAATATAATTATAAATATAAAGCATAAATATATAATTAAAATATAATTAAATATAGAAATAAAAGACTGATTTTAATTCCTCAATAAAATTAACATATAAGTTAGTATTTTATTGTTGTTGTTGTTGTTGTTATTGTTTTCTTCTATATTCAATAACTATTTGCTCAAAGCAAACTAAATAACAGGCCTTCTGGATGTCAGATTTATCTCAAATGTCATGTACTAAGTCAAAATGTTTGTCTTTAAATGTCCTCAAAATATTTGAGTCTATATTTACCTACCCAGGAATGATGTCATTTGATCTCTGCAAAAGTTGTTCTAATTATTTTGACTATTTTACATTACACTTTAAATGGGGGACTAAATGAAAAAAAAATCATTTAAAAATGTCAAGACAAAATCACTGCCAAAAGAAAAAGCAAATAAGAGAGGATATTAAAAACAAAACAAAAAAACCCTATCTTTTGGAGAAAATCAGCCCCGGCTACCTACCTCCTGGTTTGGGACAGCTTGCCTCTCTGGCCGGATTTTGACACCAATCTAAAAGTTACTAGCAAGGACTTTCTTCCCTAGTTGAATTATTCTAATTAAAATATAACTTAGAAGGACCAGCAAAGATTTAATGTCACAAGAGAGGGTTTGGCTACGGTTTTGTACAGATAAAGATGGCAAAAATCTGTATTAGTTTAGATAAAAAAGTTAATGAGTTAGGGCTATAATTGTAAGCACAAAACTTAAGATATCTTCTTTTTGGTCAAGCACCCAGACCCGACTGAAATCTGTCACTGCCTCTCAAGCTTCTTCCTTTGCCCTATGGGTTACTTCCTCTTTGTTATGTTTTTGTGACAAACAAACAAAGCCCCTTTTGCTGCTAGACATCACCGGAATGGTGATGAAATGATTTCTAGGTAGCTTTAGACATCTACAAACATTGTGATTTCTATCACATGTAGAGCCAGTCAATATCTTAAAGGGTTCTTGTATAAGCAAGCTTCTAAACTAAAGGTCTAGAGGAAAATGGCTAAAACAGGTTCCAAAGTAAAACAGCAGGAAGATTGAATAAAGGACAAAAATACAAAGAAATGCTGGTCCCATAGGGAACGCTAGAGTAAAGATGGCGTCTAAACTAAAGACAGTGGCTTTGGTGATATGCTATGGGAACGCTAGAGTAAAGATGGCGTCTAAACTAACGACAGTGGCTTTGGTGATATGCAGAAGCCTGTTGCTGGATGGACAAGATTATATGGTACACGGCTCAGATACTTAGGTGCGAAGGTTCTGGTTATTAGCAGCGAACTCTTCAAAAGCTAAGGACTGGCTCATACTACTGGGTGTAGGTGGTGCTCAATGGCTTCTGTGTTTCCTGGTAAATTCTTCTACTGAACCTACAGCATGTTCAGTCTAAAAACTCCCACTATGAGTTCTATATTTCTAAGAGCTAATGTTAAAATAAAATGCTAGTCGATTTAGAACTAAGTTTGAACCTAATCTTATAAAAGCTGCTAACTTGTAAACTATTAAAAATGATTAAAACATGCAAGTTAAAGGGGAGGGGGGAAGGGAATAGTTGTTGTTTTTTTTTGTTTTTTGTTTTTTGTTTTTTTCCGGAAGGGAAACTGGGAAAGGGGATATCATTTGAAATGTAATAAAGAAAATATCTGGTCAGGCAGTGCTGGTGCATGCCTTTAATCCCAGCACTTGGGAGGCAGAGGCAGGCGGATTTCTGAGTTCGAGGCCAGCCTAGTCTACAGAGTGAGTTCCAGGACAGCCAGAGCTATACAGAGAAACCCTGTCTCAAAAACCAAATCCAAAACCAAAACCAAACCAAACCAAACCAAAACAAAATCCAATAAAAAAAGAAAAAAATGATCAAATTCTTTAATATGTTCAGCACTATACTTGTCATTATACTGGGTACAAATGTAACTCTGAGTTTGAGGCCAGCAAGGTCTACAGAGTGAGTTCCAGGACAGCCAGGGCTACACAGAGAAACCCTTCTTGAAAAACCAAAAAATGAAATAAAATAAAATAAAATGTAATTTATATACAGAAACCAGTTTTGTTTAACCTCCTACATATATTTATATATAGGTGGTTAAACCTAAATTAAATAACTAAAAACAAGTAAAATTTATTTAAAATCAGGTATACTTAATAAGTGGACCTTAAAACATTTCAGTTATCTGATAAATATATTAAAAATGTTTAATGAAAAATGCTTCCTATGGTAGACAGAAATGCCAGATCCTAGAGGTGACCCCCAAGGTCTCCAAAGAAGGCAAATGGAGGCTGTCCTGGATTGTGGTGAGTTAATCTCTGTGCAAACTGCACATACCTTGCCTCCTGTCAAGACCCTACACACACTGCAGACTGTTGGGTTGACTGCCCTACTCTGCCTAAGTCAAGGTAGGACAATTTTCCCAAGTTGGTCCTCCACAGAAGAATCTCTTCGAGTTTCTGGATCTGGCAGCTCAAGGCTAGCACTGTGGTGTGTGACAGCTGAAGACTGACTGCTGAATGAAACTACCACTGGAGCCTAGGGTAACCACCCAAATAACAGTCTCTGTCATTTTTAATTGATTTTACATAGATTTGCATGTAATTTTTAAAATGTATACTTGCTCTGGCTCTGAAACTAGCGGTCAGCTGCTCACCTGCCATCTAGTCAGCCCCCAGGGACAGAAAACAGCCACCAACTGTATTCCTGAGAGCGCTGCCTCTTCTTCCTTGCCGGGTGCCAGCAATGGCCATCTCACCCAGCTACCATGGCTAGTTTGCTAAGCTGTCCTTCCTGAGAATGCCTGGAGTTACCGCTCGTATTCCACATGACCATACCACGGTTGTGCCCACCCTCCTGCCCATCTGAGTCATCCTGGATGGAAAGCATCAGACAGCCTTAATATTCAAAGTCAGCCAAATGACACAACCGCTAATCTAACCTAAACTCTAACCTAACCTAAACTCATCAGCTACACATATACCATTTGGATTATCCTTCTTGCTATAATTTATTCTTTTCAGATCTCTGATGGTTGACAGCTACTATAGCTTTATTCATTTAACAACAGCTGCCCGGTGAATACATTTCATATATAAGAATCAGGCCTTACTTTCCTAGGTCACCTGAGAAAAAATGGGAAACTTATAGACAGATTTGCCTTACTAACAAGCTTCATATTAAAAGAGAAAACATTTTCAGGTATAACTTTTACTATTTAAAGGAATGTTCTTTGTACAGACTCCTTTTCATAATTAACCACTTATGTGTCTATTTGTAAATAATTGAATAGAAAATTTTCTTTACATAAATTATAAACAATGTGAAATATTTCAAATTGTAAACATCTAAGGATATAAAAGCCTCCATAAATGGTCAGGTCGAAGGTAAAGATCTCAGATGTATAAATATAAGTTACTCTATCCTGTTATTATGCTAGGATGTCAGAGGCTCTGAATTTTCACGTTGATCAATGAGGTTCCAAGAAGCTGATAAAGCACTAACTGCTCTCATCAGTCACAAGCTTGAGATTTTAAACTTTCTTTAGTTGTCTCCTAAATATGGAGTTAAAGATGCTTCTCCTTGTGTTATAAACATCTCTATCAAATCTATAACCAGGCCTTTGGAAAAATAAGAAAAGAAAGTTTCTGTTTTTAACTCAAAGCCTTAGCTTTGGCTGTGACTTAAAGGCACAAGCCTACCAGCTGTTTATAAACTCCTGATAGCTGAGCTGCTTTTTCTATAATATGGATTTCAATCCAGATTACAGACAATGGTAATGTTAATATATCTAAAGCTTTTATCCTTTTTCTAAACTAAGAACTAAAAATATTCATGCAAACTTAAAGGAATCAGGAAAAATCACAAAAATTATATCCACCTCTCACATCAAGGGGACTCCAGCTAAACACTCCTATGAATCAACAGCCTAAGTCCCTCACCCCTATTCCTGATGGTGGGTTTGACCATGTCCTATTTTCTGGAATTTGAAATGGCTTATACTCTATATCCTAACCTCCACCCTGATAATAAGATGTTCTGAAAACAAACAAACACACAAAACAATAACAACAAAACACCACCACCAACCAAACCCTTGCCCTGTAGTTTTGGATCTAATGTAAATCTCACCTTCTCCTATGTTTTATGCTGTTTTTTCAAACCCTATTTTAAGGAAATAGCCTTGTCTGACCGAAAATAAAGCTTGTGTAATTTGAATAAAATAATTCAGAAACTGGTCTTTACTCTCATTCAGTAGAATTGAGAGCTCCTCCTTTCTACTCCTGCAGTAACATAACAGAGTTCATGAGTACTGACAATTCTCCTTTCCACTCCTGCGATGACCACAGAGCTCATGAGTACTGGGGACTCTCCTCTCCACTCCTGTGGTGACAACAGAGCTCATGAGTACTGGGGACTCTCTGATAACATTCCCTTTCAAAACAAAACTTGTAAATTACTGCTATTTAAAGTTTCCAGAATTCATTATAGGGTTAATAAGCAGGAGGAAGATTGATTACATTGCTCTTTAAGAGTGACCAGTAATTTATCACTTGTAAGTCTGAGTTTTTTCCTCAGGGTTACCTGTAGTTCTCACATCAAGTCCTCAAGATCACATCTTGGAGCAGGTTAACTGGTTTAATTGGATCACTGACAGAATGGAGCCACAGGGTGGAAAAGTGACTCACTTAAGGTCATGTCAAGGTCATCTCTGTGCCCATTAGCAAGGCTTCTGCACAATCATGATGATCAGCATATGAAATACTGTGTGATGTGAATAGAGCTTGGCTTTTAGGGATGGAACTAAAATATGGAAAAGTTATAAATGGAGTCCTTCCCCAAAAAGGTCCTGTAATAAAAAGGAAATGTCATGAGTCCAGTGGCAATGTGTTAAACTGAAGTCTTCAGAATCTAAGTAATTCCTTTCAGAACCACACAAGGAACTCTCCACAACAAATGAAAATCCAGAGAAGGACTTCTGATAGAAAAAGAGCAGACACTGAGGCACTGGGTTTCTTGGCCAGTGGCCATGGGGAGCCTTGGCTTTCATAAGCAGGAACCACCAACAGCTCTCTTTCTTTCTTTCCTGAATACTCTGTATGAAATTCCCCATTCTCTGATTTCCTGTGTAGCCTTGCTATTATGATTTGGTAAGCGTGATGCAATTTTGACAAAGAAACAAGGGGATTTTTTTCTCTTTTGGTTTTGGTTTGTTTGTTGGTTTTTTGTTTAAGAGTAGAGATCCTTTTGAGCCATTATTACAGTTTCTACCCTCAGCGGTTCCATTACTTAAAAGTCTTTTTCTAGCGCCTTGGATATGCTTTAGTAGACAGTATGTGATGAATGGCCAAGTCAGGGAATAACAGAGGAGCCAGCCCGCTGAGGGGTGACGGGAGAAAAATAAACTGCTTCTTGGAGGAGGAAAATCTAAGCAGAGGTGCATGACTGGTGGAACTGGATCACGTGATAAGCTGAGACAGACATCCAGGCGGAAGTACCTCCAGGGCCAATGCGGAGGCAAGAGTGAAGCCAGATGAATTTGTCATATGACAAAGTTGTGCTATTTATGGCATTATAGCACAATAATAGCATTATAGTTACTGGTGTGACAGTTTCCAGAAGTAGATTGTTAGAAACATCTCTTCTTCATTTTCTGCTCTTAGTGGCTAGAGCAAAGTTTGGAATATATTCTGAGTGAATAAGAAATCTTTCTAGAGACTATTCATTTACATTAATTGTGGGCCACCACAAGCCACACACACACACACACACACACACACACACATAGATGCACACACACATATATATGTATAGATATATGTATTATATATCTGTGTGTATAGATATATATAGATACGCACACATATATATGTACATATGTATATATGTATATGTATGTGTGTGTGTATATATATATATGTATATATATATACATATATATATATATAATGTTTTATCTACAGCTTAGACTGTCCACTGAGATACACTGAATTTTCAGCATTTACTTTTGTGGCAGGATTTTGCCATGTGGCCCAGGCTGGGACTGAACTTGTGAATCGCCTGTCTCTCCCCTCCTGATTGGCAGGATAACAAGTGTGTGCCACTGAGGTCAGCCAGTTTTTGATATTTTTAAATCTTTCTGCTATGATTCCACGGTCACCAAGACAGTATTCTAAAAAGCAATTTAGTTTTAATTTATTAAGTAGTATAGGAATTAAACTCATTTTACTTAAATATGATATTAAATACTTCAATCACATCATTTAGATTTTCTAATAAAATTGTTCATGAGGTCAGATACTAGGATTCCCTTGATTAAAGTAATCCTGAAAAACGAATCTTTGTGTTAGATGATATTTTCAAGGTAGTATCCTATAATTAGATTTTTAAGTACAGATCCTCTTAAGTATCTTTACAACAAATTATAAAATTAAATATTAACATTATAAAAGTATTTAAAATTTTAACCACCCCTTCTCTGTGTGTGTGTGTGTGTGTGTGTGTGTGTATGTTGCATAAATGTGAATGTAGGTACATAAATGACACAGTGACTGTGAGGAGGTCTGAGGACAACTCTGTGGAGTCAGCTCCCTTCTTTCACCTTTACATGGGTTCAAATGACCACGCCCAGTTATGAGGCATCAGCGACATACTGGAAATCAGTACTCTACGAATGAAACGGGAGGTGTGTGATCAATCAGAACTGAGTTAGTACTTTACTATTAAATGACTAACAGAACTTTGTTTTCCCTTGGCCTTGGCTTTTGTGATACTTCATGCTGGCCACCTGGACAAATAGCCAGTGGTGATTACACATCCGAGATTTGGCGTTGACGTTGGTATGTTTCTTCTTGGTCAGATCTTCCTGGATGCGTGGTGGAGAAGCTCTTTTGCATGCTGCCCATATTTCAGAAGCTTGGTCACCTGGACATCTGCGAACACTTCCTGGGAGGAGCTCCTACTTCCTAGGACCAGGCCTTTGTCAGCTCTCCCTGTTCTCTTAGCAGAGCCTGGTAAAGAGGAGAGGAAGATTACACCGCAAAGGTTCCTTCCTGAATCAGACTCACACGTCAAAGGAAAAATTTCACTGGAAACATTTTCTATGGTTTTGTTTGTTTGTTTGTTTGTTTGTTTGTTTTGGTAAATCTTAATCTTTTCCTTTTCCATTATAAAATATAAATAGATATTGATGGTTCCTGGTTTGAGAGAATGCCATCGCTATAACTGATGTGAAATGGCTATTACCAAATCTTTATCTTGGTCTGCTCCTTGGGGGGAGTACTCAATTAGGTGGAAATGCTGTTACGATGTTTAACATTCCATTGTCTTTGTGCTTCAGTGTTTCTGGGCCCTGGACTCTGTTTTCAACTATGTTCCATTAGAGTACAGGGAAAACTCATTATTTTTCCATAGGTCTTTACCACTAGTAGTTAATTTAGTGATTATATCTGTGAAAGATAAAGGTGTAAGGACATAATTCTCCTTGTAGATAGAATTGCGTTTTTTACACTCCCCAGCATTTAGAAGGATTGATTTATGTTACTTTGGTTCTTGCTGTGTGGTCATAGTCCAGCTGTTCAGGATTCATGCAAACAAGGCCATTGTCCCCTCACTGACAGTGACTTAGAAAGAATGCGCCATGTTTGTGTTACATATTTGCAGAAACAAATGAGCTTATAAAATCAGCTTAAGAAGCTCTCGTGCTGAGGCAGAGTTAGCATTGGTCATTTGGCAATTGGATTGAAATTCAGCTCACAAAGAGTACCTTGGCTGCAATCAATGCTTATGAAAAGCACGAGCAGTTTGTGCAAACCCTGCTGGGTTTGGCAGCTCTGCTCCTCAGCTGTGACTCCAAGGCATAATAAATGCATTGGTTTGAATTCCCCTGCTTGTTGTATGTGAGGTCTGTCTGGAGCTCATTCAGATTCAAGATGCACTTTAAGACAGAGTTAAGGGAGGAACTGAAGGATAGAAGAAAACCTTCTATTTCAAATTTGTGTATTGAGGTGCAGATCCTCTAGGCTGCTGATATAGACTGACATAGATCAGAGGAAAATCATATCGTTTGAAGGAGTTCAGACGTCAACTCCAGGAATAATAAAGGTCATAGCAGTCAGCACTAGTTGGAAGATTCCCCCTTTCTGGATTTGTTTCTAAATTGTAGTGGGCATTACTATTTAGTCCATTGCAATCACAGTTTGTCCAAGTCTTTGAAGCTTTGGAAAGGGTACTGTGGGATGACACAGCTATACTCCAGAGCCATATTTATGAACACAATATTTAAAAATTCTCTACATTCATTCACCTAAGAGTTAGTGATGGTACGGCTCTCAACTTGTCTGGGCCTACACAGGGACAGGAACCGGGTACTTTTGTTATCATGTAGGCCCATAATAAAAGGAGGAGTTACTGAATTTGAAAAAAACAAAACAAACAAACAAACAAACAAAACCCAAACCAGAAGGGAACTGGATTCCATGGTTCTATTGTCAGTAGGGCATACTCAGCTGTCACAAAGCTTGCCTGAAGCAGTGCTTTCTAGTCAGAAAGGCCATTATACTTACAGAGGGGAAAAATTTTTAACACAGATTTTTGCCTGAAATGCTAAGACAAGGAATGATGCCTTTCTTCTTAAGTCATCTTTCCTTCCAAGCTCTGCCCCTGACCTGCCTTGCCAACCTCAGAGACGTTCGTGCTGGAGTGGAGAAAGATAAAAGCATGCCCAAGGGCCTGACTCATCACGCTTGAAACTTGTACTTCTCTTCCAAAAGTGGCCCAACGTATAATTCCAGACAGCCTCAGCTTTTAAAAATATGCTGGGTTGAGTGTACTGAAGGATAAATAGCGGCAGAGTTGAAGTTCTGAGGCTAGGATGCCCTGTGCTGTCTCTGCATTTTTTTATGTTTTTATGGTTTGTTTCTTTCTTTCTTTACTTTTACAGCAATGGCCATATGGTATTCCTGTTTTATCTTCTTGTCTTTTCAAGGCCAGTCCTGAACTGAGAATATCAAGATTATTCAAGTCTTGTCCTGGACTTTCAATCTTGTTTTTGTTGTTTGTTTATGATGATGATGTTGTTTTTATTATTTATTTACTTTGCATCCATTTACTGCATCCTCCCAGTCATCCCTTCCCACAGTCCTTCCCCCATCTTCCCTCTCCTTCCCTTCTGAGCAGCTGGGATTGTCCCTGGGTACCCCCAACCTTGGTACATCAAGTCTCTGCAAAGTTAGGCACTTTCACTTCTAGTCATATGCACCTGAACTTAGAATTGAATAGACTGTAGATCTTTGCTAGAATGGTCATCTCCAAGTCTGGTGACCTTGATGTAGGACCTGCATATTGTCCTTGCCCTGCTGTGCCTCTCTTCTGTGACT
>JADRCC010569622.1:0-16059 GCA_019843855.1 Hylomyscus alleni | reverse complement strand
CAGAATTATGAACTGCTATCAAATCTGTCACTTGATTCCATTCCAATTAATCCAATTCATTTGAATAGGACCAAATGATTGAATCCAACTACATTAAATTTTACTCAGTGAAATTGGTCTTTGATTGAAATCTATTAAGTTCAATTCAATAAAATAAATTTAAATATTATGCAGTAAAATTAATTCTTAATTAATTAACATTTCAGTTCAGGTCCAATCTGAACTTCCATTCTACGGTTCTATATTTGGCCCTGATTCAAATCAGTAAGATAAAGCAAAATCCAATGTGATTCTGAAAGATACAACCTTAAGCTAATCAACTTCATTCATTTCTAGTCATCTGTAATCAGATGAGTTTATTGACATTCAGTCACAGTAAGATAAAATGTTCACCTTTAATGATCAAATTGAATGTTTATATCAGAACTTTAAAATGAAGCATTTTCCACAATGGTTTGTAGTATGAACTCTGCAGAACATTTCTGGATTCATCCTTTTGTTTGGTCTTTATCTGAACATAAAGTGGCATGGAATTAGATGATTGGAAAATAAAGGAGAATATTATTGTACAGCTTAATACATTGATTTCTCAAAAAATTATAGGGAGCTTGAAATGATAACCTGCTGTATCTAAGATAATACCAAGATTTGTGATAGTTCTCATTTTACTTTTATAGTCATTAGTTTAACCAGTAAAATACATCCATTTTAATGCAAAATCATTATTATGTAATTGAAAAGTAAAAAGATAATAAATATAGTATTACTGAAAATATGAATTAAATGAAGGTGCTCCTGCAATAAATGTCATGACCATCTCTTCATATCTGTCTTCTGCCATCCCCTTCTTCCATGATATATTTTGGGAAAACATGACAAAAAACATTGGCAACCATTGTCTGTAGTCTGTAAATGCATGCACTAACATAAATCTTCTTTCTTAGCTATTTAGCAAGGAAAAGCTGACTTATACAATGTCTTAACTGGAAGACAAGTGAAGACTGTGGTAGTAAAAGTATTTGTATCTGTTTCTTTACATACCACCCCAAGTGTCCAGGAACTGAAATCATTAGTGTACTTTCTCCAGGACAATACGTGACAGACTTGTCTGGTAAGAGCTCCCACAGGTAGTCAGTGACAGTGTCAATATTTTCCTTTGAGCTTCTTTTCATAGCCTTATCTAGGGAGTCTAGATTGTTTACTGGACTCTCTAGGATACCAGGGAAACTCAAAACCCTTGCCTACATTTCTGTATTCTCTCCACCAGTATTGGGAGAAGGGAGGTCCTGTAACCAGATGTGATCACTCCATGTGTTCACTGCCTAGTCTTCTTGCTTCTATGGCTCCATGACCCAGTTTTTGAAAGTGGGTACATAGTGAAAGAAATAAACTCCACATGTCCAAGAAGACGGACTAGCTAAGAATTGGTGATGAGTTCTCATTTCCCATTTCTGGTCAGGAGTCATTTCATCTTTAGTTCAGAGCCCTGAATTTCTTTGACCATGCACGTTTCAAACAGGAGCAAAAGAGAACTCTAGCCCATTCTTGGAAACTATAGCCACCTGATTATCTGAAGAAGAATCTGGTTGCTAACTTCCTTGCTCCCCAGTAGGAAAGTTTGTTACTCAAGCTCTTCCATCTTTCTTCTTCTCTAGGTCATAGCTTAGAAGGAAGGTTCTCCCTGACAACAGGATGTTCTACATTCACTATGGATCAGTTCCAGTGTCTTTAATTAACTAGCATATCATTTGTAACCTGATTGCTGTAATGAGAGAGGAGTGGCCAGTGCTATTCAGTGAGGAAGTAGGACAGGAAGGATTAGGCAATGCACCGGTACAAATGGAACGGGAGGGTATGAGAGAGAGATTAAAACCTGAGTTACTAATCAAGATCATGCCTGAGATGACAGACTGGCTAGTTAATGCATTTTTCCTCCTCAGCCTTGACCACTGTACTGTTTATGTGTGTCTATCCCATTACATCATGTGAAGTTTGAATATATATGATAAAAAAATACTTGTAAATGGGGGTGATAGGGATGGAATCCTGCCATGTAAGGAGAGGCCTTGAACCTATCGAGTATTCCAAACTAGATTGTCTGTAAAGGAGATGCCAGCTGAGGGCTCTAAACACCACAATGGTTTGGGGCTATTTGAGACTGTTCAGTTTTCTCTTGCTAAAAAGTCTCCTGTGAATCTATAAAAGATAAGTTGGCAATAGTTAAACATTTTCATTTGGGGCTTTATGAAGCCCTGGAGTATTGTTTTCAGTATCTTCTAGAAGTAGATGAATTGAACTCATTAGATGTCCCAGTCACAAAGCTGAGTCTTGTTTGGGCCGTGCCTGCATCCTAGTTAAGCAGCCTATTTAGCTACAGTACAGCCCAGTTCTCTGTTCTATGGAACACATTCTGGAAAACCCATATATGGGCTACATTTTTTTTAGAGTTCTCCACACATTTGATCTAGCACTTCTGAAGCAATTTGTTATTAACAAGACCTGTAGTCTTAAAAAACAAGCACCCTCATTTCTCTCCATTTCTAGCTTCACCTCATAAGAAACCCTTTGCTATGACACAATTTGAAGTGGAAGTGCATCCAAACAGAAGACTGACTGGACTTCATTCCATCCATGTTTGGCTGATGCCTCACCTTAACCATCTAGTGTTTGGTTAACCTAGAATGTGGTCTCTGCTGGTTACAGTGACTCACCTAAGCAACACAGTTAACTAGAATCTTCATAGTCTACAGTTAGAGTTTGTAAACTCTTGGGTAATTGATGTCTTTTATTACCACTTCATATTCTTGTCTTTGTTAAAAAGTCTTTTCAGGGGGCTGGTGAGATGACTCAGTGGATAAGAGCACTGACTGTCCTTCAGAAGGTCATGAGTTCAAATCCCAGCAACCACATGGTGGCTCACAACCACCCTTAATGAAATCTGATGCCCCTTCTGGTGCATCTGAAGACAGCTACAGTGTACTCATTTATAATAATAAATAAATCTTTAAAAAAAATCTTTTCAATTGCTTTTAACTGTTTTCCCCCAAAGCCAGTTAACAGGTAAATAATGTTTTGTACAAAAAAAAAAAAAAATAGCATTGCATTAGCATAGCATTGGAATGAGGCAGTTCTTTGCTCAAAGAAAACTGCACCACTCTTCTCTTGCTGAATATAAAACATATACAAAATTAATAATTTATTTTTGTTACACTGATTTAACCATATTAGCCAGTATGAATAATAAAGTGTACAATTTCCTTTTTGCCCAGAAATGTGTTTGTCTTATTCGTGTTTCATTTGTTGGTTTGCTCGTGCCAAAAGGAAAGCAGCTAAGTGTGCTTGTGCTGGACTTGATTTATTCTGCTAGGGAGAGAACACAAACTTTGCATTTCCCTAACCTGAAGCATTATTTATGCAGACAACAGTACTGTGGTTTGAGCAAAGTTGGAGACAGGAAAAGAGGCTTGATAGTCAGGTCCTCTCCTGCTCTCCCCTGATCAATGGCATGTCACTGCTTTAGACTGAACAAAGAAAATGGCACTTTAGAACTCCTCCGTGTATTCTAGTGTCTGGTAATAGTCTTGCCCTGCAGTCAAATGGGGGAGGGGGGGCGGGATCTTCTTCCTTGTAAAACTGGTATATGTGAGGCAAGGAATGTTCAGTTGCTAAAGTGCAAATGTGAATTTGATCTCCAGACTGAATTTCACTTAAGAGAAAACAAGTTAGGCAGGATAGTAATCCCAATGCTAGGAGGTTGGGGGCCTTGGAATGTTTGCATAGCTTCTATGATGAGTTCATGGTAGTGATTGGCCTTGATTATGCAAAACAAGATGTGGACACCTAAGGAATGACACCAAATGTTGACCTTAGGCACATCTTCAGGCACATAAAATCCACATCTACCTACAGATACACACATACACACACACACACACACACACACACACACACACATACAAAACTGATACGGAGCTCTGCTCTCATGCAGACCGTCCAGCTCTTGCTGTGCATCTAATCAACCCTGACAATGAAACTTTCTTTCCTCGGCATCTAGGCAGTCCCTGCAGATGGCTCTCTTCTTCCATTCTCAGTCTCCTTCCCCTTCCAATGTTGAAACTGAGTATTATCTTGTTCCTTTTCTTGTCATTATTCTGATTTTCACAAAGAATATTGAGCCATAGACAGCTCTGGGGTCATGTTAGCTCCTATCTCTGTCTGAAACTATAAGGACATGGTGAGGAACTGTTTCTATTAGCCACTGGAAAGAACATGCATGAGGCTCGTGGCCTGAGGTACAGATTCTTCTGCTGAGCATTTTGGTGTGGATTGAATAAGATGTTTCCTGCTCATTGGTCCACCACTCCCATTCTATTTGTGTCTAGTTTATCCATGCCACCTTTCAGAAAGTATTGCATCGTCTAGTTTCCAATGACACCAACAAAAATTTACTGGTGGAGAAACTATCATTACTTAGCTAAAGGATGAAATGCTCAAACTGGATTTGGTAGCTAAAGAGGCAATGCTTCTATATGGGTAGGGTTAAGTCTGCCACATGTGCCTTTCACAAGATCAGTCCCACACTACCTGCCTTTACATATTTTCTGCCCTTGATACAAAACCACAGCTCTCATCTAAAAGGGAGTAAAATATAGTTTATTCTGGAGCCATTGTGGTGACCATGACTTGGGAATGCAGTTTTATGAAGTTTTTGTAGTTTTACAGAATCAAAGCAAATTTAAAATGGTGGTACATCAGAGGCATGCATTGATGGGCATATCAGAGAGACAGATGTGTCAAGATGAGGGAGTTTTCCTATAGGCCCAGGATGCTCTCTGATGGTATTCTTCTCTTCTGGATTGATAGGAGCTAGTTGCTTTTAAATTAATAGATTCTAAAAGTGTTCTTTTTCTTTTCTTTTGTCACAAGATTTTAGTTCCAGTACAGAGGTGAGCAAGTTATGGCTGTTCCAGAGGGCCAGAACTTAACCTAATATAAAGTAACTAGCCTGCAACATTCCAACCCCCCACTGGTACTGAAATTCTCATAAGCCCATCACTCGCTGCAGACAGATGCCTTCTGGAGTTCTCACGTAACAGCCAGATTCAGGTTCTTTTCAGAGTCTTCCTTTCCTCAGTAACACAGCCTGAGACAAATTGACCTCAACTTTTCTTGGGATAGCAAAGATTATATAGTTTCCATAAACAAAACTTTGCAAGGCTTTTTTTTTAATTGTGGGTGTTATGAAAAGAAAACAATAGTGTATTGTGGATCATGGCTTTGACATTGGGAAACATCGAAAGTCAGGAACTTTCCCCTCCCCTGACAGAAAGAGAAGAGACCTTGAAGCAAAAGAATTCAAATGCAGAGTTCAAACCCAAATACTTTCTCTTTGGAGTCAGGCCCACTGGACAGGAGGACACAGCTGCAGAGGGGTCCCTCGTCTCAGAGAGCTGGCATCTTTCTCCCTTTTAAATACAGTTTAAATCTCTCTCTACTTACCAAATCTGGTGACGGTTCTTATTTTAAGATTCCCACGATGATCCTAACATGGAAAACATTAAACTTTCCAAATTAAGTGAAATCTGGGTACTTACATGGAATAAAATACCTGACTGGCTCCTTTTTGAGTTTGAGTAATGGTTCCTTCATTTCAGGGAACGTGATCCTGAGTTCCAAACCATCTCCCATGGCTTTGAACTGCCTGCATTTTAACAAAACTGTTCTTAAGAAACAGTGATGCAGCATCTCACTCGGTATCTCAGACGTATGTGCATTATTCCATCATGGTAACTTATGGTATTGTTTGGATGTTGGGATTGCCTGGTTAGTGGCTGAAGAAAGTAAAGCTCCCCCACCTCTTTCTTCTGAGCACTGACAGATACAAGTATGTACTTAGCATCCTGAAAGAGTGGGTGCAGGTGGATTCTTATGATTGAATTTCACCCCCAGACATACAGATGTTAATAGATTTCCTCTTTGGCTTACTGGCTGGCACCGCCTCCATTTATTCCATCATCCTGTTTCCTCTAAGGCTCGTCTGTTCTCTTAGCATATCCCCACAGATAAGATTTGTCCACATTCTTACCTATTGCAGATTTCTCTTTCTTTTCAAAACTAGTGTTATTTCAGTATAGAAGCAATAAAGTAGGAATAAAGACTGACAGAAAGAAAAGGCAGACAGGAAATTGCATTGTACACAGACACAGACAGCATGTGTCATTGCAATTGTGTCAGGACCTAAAACAGTAAAATCCCAGCATCAAAGAGAATGGATGTCAGTGAAGCTAAGAAGAGAGGAAGCAGAGCCATTGCTAATCAATAAGGTTTACAGATTAACAAGGTGAATGGGTTCTAGAGCATTTGTGGACAGCACCATAGCTGTAATTAACATGCTCTATCAAATACTTAGACAATTTGTTAAGATGGGAGATTTCACACAGAGTGCTCTCTGCACAGTAAAATGAAAGAAATAGATGTCATGTTTAGCATCTTCTCAGTCTCCCCTCTCATTCTTTCTGTCTCCAGACTTTTCTTCCTACCATTCTCTTGAACTGGATTCATTTTCTTTGCACTTCTCATAGCCTTCTGTGGAATTCCAGTGTAGCTTGAAAATGCTGCTGTAGTCTTACGGATCCCACCGGAATCTCTGCCTCTCCCAGTATTTTCTAGCTTGCCCTGATGGTTCCCAAAGCAAGACTTTCATCCCAGGAAATGCTCTGGAGACTGGATGGATGTCTGCCTCCAATTTCCTGGAGGATGTGTCAGACTCTTCATCTTTTTTCAAAACTCCTTGAACTTCAAAACATTTTCCCTGTTTCCTACCTAGATAGAACATATCAGTATTCTCTTAGTTACCGATACCAGAGACCCAGAGTGAGTTCAAAATTGTCTTTTGCACGCCCCTACCCAAATCCCACTAGGCCAGCTACCCTAGATTCTTTCTGTTTTTTTTCTATCTCCTCTCCTAGTACCACATTATTAGTTATCTTCTCCATGATAAGGGAACTTTATATCTGCCCTCCCTAATTTTATCACAGGAAAGCTCGTTTTTTATCTTACCTGAGATTTTTAAAGCCCAAATTGAACAGTAATGATTCCCTGCTCCAAACCTTTCAGTGGCCTCCTATTATTTCAGGATAAAGTTCAGGCTTCTTAAGCGTCAGGAAAGAAGCCTTGAAAAGCAAAAACTAGTCAGCATGAAGCAATTTCTCATTTGGACAAAGACCTCATTTGCTCTCTAGTACTGTCCTCTCCTGCTACACTCCCAAACTAATCTCCCCAGTCCTACTCTGTACCACATCTATTCTTCTGCATCCGTCTTGCATAGAAAACTCACCTGTATGAATTTTAACATCCTGTTCCCTTTGTATATAGCATTCCTTTCCTCTCTTACATCTTGGCTTACTGAAATCTTTCCCACTCAACCTACAAGACACAGCTCAGAGGAAACATTCATCGTAACCTCCTTTTCCTCACACCGGCTCCATGTTCACAGTACTCATTCATCTGTATCCCCAACCTGCAGTTCCCTCCATTGTTCTAAAAGGTGTCTTGCAGAGTGTGCCACACAGTGGAAGCACAATGGGATTTTGATAACGAGGCAAAGGGATGAATAAGTGAATGGAAGAGATAGGGAGTGTGGATCCAGGAGCTCCTACCAATCTCAATATCTATAGACATGGTACTCTTGGTTCCTTATATCACATGGGTAACATTTGCTTAACCTATGTGCTGACATCTTTTCTAACACATTATATCACATCTACATCAATTCTAATAGCTAAATGCAGGATAAATGCTGTGTAAATAGTTATTGCACGCTGTTCCTGAGAGAATTACTAGGAGAGGTCTGCGTGTATTTGGTGCAGACACGAGTCCCCCCTCAAGTGTCTTTGATTCACAACTGTTTGATTGCATGGATATAGAAGCTATAGACACACATAGCAGATAGTGAGTGCTGTATGATATGGTGTCAGACCTTAGATATGGTGCATTAATCTCCAGGATAATAAAAGAAGGGCTTAGCCTTTCTAGACCTAAGTTCTTCATGAATAAAATTTGGAGGTCAAAGTTAGACATGACAAAACCCAAATGTCCAATCATCTCTTATCTCCATACTTGTATCTGTTCACAGAAAAGCAAACTCAGCTATGAAGTTAGTTGTATATTGCATAATATTGTATGTCTTCAATGCAGACTAATACCATTCAGGATTCCAGTTTACTGAATTATACCTAAGACATTCTGTATGACTTTTTAGTTAACATTTCCTGTTACTGAATCTAATTCTACTTTAAAGATGGGCGTGCACCATTCAGTCTATCAGAGACTGCTATAGCTCCTAGGAAGAAGGAAACAAGAGTGACATTATAATGATGTAATTCAGGCCCCTCTCTAAGTGTACCTCTCTCCTTTCTTGCAGATGGAAGTCCTTACACCTGGTGGGTTGGCAAAGCCAATGAGAAGCACTACTACTGGGGAGGGTCAGAGCCTGGAATTCAGAAGTGCGCCTGCGGCATCGAGCGCAACTGCACAGATCCTAAGTACTACTGCAACTGTGATGCGGACTACAAGCAGTGGTGAGTGCCCAGGGATCACAGCTTCCCTGAGTCTGCAGGTCAGATGGATTAATAGAAGGGAAGTCTGGGAACGTGTTAAAGTAAGAAGATAATAGGTGAGAAGTGTGGGGAGCTAATTCAGTGGACAAATGTCAGGAGCACCCTAACAATACAAATGTAGAACGAGGTCAGTGTGAAGCTGCCCGGCACATAATTGATGTGTTCATATTCCATTCTGAGAGGAAAATAATGAGTCATGTTGGCAACACTAATTTGCATTATAACTTGTGCCCTAAGAAGCTGGAGAGAACAGCTAGGGCACAATGCAATGTGCAGACACCTGAGAGGGGAAACGGGCCTTCAGCTCCCAGCATGTTTACTTTAGTATATGGCCCAGAAAAAAATAAAAAAAAATAAGGAGAAGGAAAAGGGAGGAAGGGGAAGGACCCTTTGTTCCTGATGCCTACAGGGCTTGCCTGTCTCCGTTGCCGTCATAAAATCAGTTCAAGAAAGATCGATTTGGGGTTGTTTCCATCCCTCTGCTGGCTTCTGTCCTGCTTCACAGTGAGTGACTAAGGCAGTGTCAGTCACAAATAAAGATAAAATCAGCAGTCCTTCTCTGGAAAAAGAAAAGAAGGTCTAGAAGTTTAGCTGGAAGAAGAAAAACCAGAAGAAAAAGCCTAGCCCACCATCTACAGATCAGTGTCAGAGCCTCCTCTCTGTTCCTGGTCAGCATGGCTGCAGGTTTCTTGGGTAACCAAACCTAGGTTCCCCAAGTCTGCCTGGAATCATTGTCTACAAGAACGATGTACAAGATAAATTCATTCTACCTGTTACTCAATAACTAATTCTAAGAATAAAAAGTGGTTGAATTTTAAGACAGAAGATCTACAGATTTCACAACAGTTTGACTTCTTTAAGTAAATAGAATTACATATATATGTATGTTACCCTGTTTACTTCAGTGACTTATGACTTAGAATCTATGAGTGTTACTTGTGTAAAACATAAGTAGCTATCATTATGGGGTTTTTTGTTTTTGTTTTTGTTTTTGTTTTTGTTTTTGTTTTCCAAGACAGGGTTTCTCTATGTAGCCCTGGCTGTCCTGGAACTCACTCTGTAGACCAGGCTGGCCTGGAACTTAGAAATCCGCCTGCATCTGTCTCCCAAGTGCTAGGATAAAAGGCATGCTCATTTTTTAAGATGAATTTTTTAAAATATACAGGCCTGTGTGAATATCTACCACTTGTATTTGGAGCTCACAGAGACCAGAGGAGGGCTTCAGGTCCTCTAGAGCTGGAGGTCCAGACAGTGGCAACCTACTCAGTATGGGTACTGGCATTTGAACTTGGGTTCTCCGCAAGAGTAGCAAGTACTCTAAACCACTGGGCAATCTCTCCAGTTTCTCATTATGTTTCATTTGTTGTTTGTTGTGGAAGAAAATTTCTAATAGCTAATTTTCCATTTTTGTCTGAAGAACACATCTATACACACACACACATGCTGCACAAAGAGTGGAAGTTGAAAGTGAGGAAGGCATAGGCACTTGGGTCAATCTTTTTTTCATTCCATCTGTCCATCAATATGTCACCTCTTCAGCAAATATCAGGCGAACACTCACACAAAGGGATTCTTCCAGGTACTGGGATAAAATAAGCAAGTGGCACCAAGCAGAAGCTCTGCCCTGCTTCATTTTCACTCTTTACGGGTTACGTCTGTGTCAGTCAGCGGGGCTAGAAGACTCTTGGATTCACTTGTCTCTTCTGCTCTGATTCCCTGGCCCTTCAGGAGGCTGACATGGCACAGCCAGAGCGCACTTACCATCATCACTGTTCAATTCTTCTTGCCCTACTTCATAGGAGCACTGAGAAAGGCAGGGAGAGAGAAAAATCTAGGGCATGCCTTCTAGTAAACCTCTTTGTTTCTAGACATCATGCTGGGTGCAAAGAGACCGTTGACAATGAATTATGTCCTCCACCCATACCAAGCAACTCACAAACCAGTTATAGGAAAAGGCATACACGTGCGGTCACCAGGACCCAGTCAGTGCTCTAAGGAAGATGTGAAGGACACAACTTGCTAGAGGGAGAAACTCTAACACTAACTGAAGGAAAGAAGGGAAGAGTCAAGAATGTTCTTGGAGAAAGTGACATGCTCTAAATGGGAAGTGGGGCTTGCCTGGTTTGAGGTTCTTGAAGGGGAAGCATAAATAAGCACAACCTATTTATCAGTACAGTGGTACTACGATGTGACTTGACGTTAGCCATACAGTCCTGTCATGAACGAGTGCTGAAGGACAGAAGGAATCAGCAATATGATGTCACAAAATTTTTCTATTTGTTACTTTTCTATTGATGTGATACAACACCACAGCCAAGGAACATTATAGAAGGAAGACTTTCTTTGGGCTTAACATTGCAGAGGGGTAAGAGTCGATCACCATCATAACAGCGACAGGCATGGCAGCTGGAATAGCAAGCTAAGAGTTTACATCTGGAGCATCAAGCACAGCATGAGGTAGCAAGAAAAGAATGAAATGTAAAAGCCATAGAGGTGTACCTTTTCCAACAAGGCCACACTCCTAAGCCGCCATAAACAGCTCCAGCAATTGAGGTTCAAGTCAAGTATGCAAATGTCAAAGATGATAGAGCATGTTCTCATTCACACCACCGCAGTACTAGAAAACCATCAAGAGCTTAAGGCATATATTGGAGGGACCATTGAGAATGACAGAATGGGTATGAGAGTCTTGTGAGTCAGTAGCTACTGGGCCTAGAGTTTATGACCATGAGAGAAGAAAAAGAGGTCAATTCGAGCTTGCTATTTGGACCCATTGAAATTGAGTGACAGCCATCTATAAGCAACCAAGAAGTCTAGGTAGAAGAAACAGACGATGAGTTCATCTTCGGGAATATTAAGTTGGAAATACTTGGGACCAGAATGGTAATTGGTGGGATTTCAGGGAAGAAATACAGACTTTAGAGAAATGTATTTGCCTCTTAACCTTCCAAAGAACATAACTGAATCCAGATCCCAGAACAGAAAGCTTGCTGTGTATACACTTGTTCTAGTCTCTCTCACAGACCTCCTCAGGCAAGCTTTAGATTAACTGACTTTCGATACTCAGAACCCCTGTCACTGCTGGCACCTTGTTCTCTCCTGACTAAATAGCAACTAGAATATCCTTACCACTGTTTTGCTTCTGTAGAATTTGCTAACACCATATGACATAGATACTGCATTTTAAACAAATTGAAAAATATAATTCATTTATAATAACACTATTAAATAATCTGTGACATAAGAAATAAGGATTTCAGCTAGTCCCATTAATACACTAGACACAGAATACCTGTGTGGATGCTTCAGATATTTGTAGTGAGTACAGGTGTTTCTGGAGTCTTCTTTCAAAATATTGAGTAGCAGTAGAGAGAACTTAGCTTGAAGCTAGACTATTTCACATACCACTTTAAGTCACTAGTATACTAAAAATAGATTATACAGAACTTTTATTGGAAATAAAATATAAAATAGAAAAGTAAATATCTGGTAGGTTGTGTAGGGTAATATACAGTCATTTGACATTCTATGGATTGTATGTGGGAGATGTGAAGGTGCACATCTGTGTTCAAATGTGTATGCATGCATATGTGCTGTGTATGTGATGTGAGTGCATGTACAGATGTGTGTAAGTCAGTGTGTGCATGTGTGTGCACATGTGGAGGGCAGAGGAGAACCTTAGGTGTCATGTTGACACCTCAGAATGACAATCCACTTTATTTTGAGACACTATCTCCCATTGGCCTAGAGTTTGCCAATAGAGCTAGGATGACTGGCCGTATCCACCTCTCTGACTCATCATTGTTAAGATTGTAATCAGGCATCACCACTCTCAGATGTGGCTTTTCTGTCATGAGTTCTAGGTGTCAAACCCAGACCCTTGCACTTGCCAAAAGCACTTTAATCACTTTACCAGCTGCTCTATCTCTGCATCCCTTAGGTGGCTTATGTTGCATTTCCCAGTGATTCTAAGTGAATAATCAGAAATGAACCTAACCTGAAAGTGATTCCTTCATGCTCTTGCCTGGCTCTGCAGTAGACCTCAAGTCAGATTCCCTTCCTCTTGCTGGAAGTGTCACAGACACTAAGGAATTATTGAAGGGTGTTTTGTTTCAGTTCCCTGCCCTGCACCCTTAGAAATGGCATGAGAAGCAGACTGTTCTGCAGAAAGCATCCAGCCCTTGCTTCCCTCCCGCTCCATTGGGCATGAACAAGAAAGGCTTTTCCAAGGGTAAAACATTGGAATCCATGTGCCCTGCAACATTGTCTGGGAGCTCATTCTCACCCAGAACAGGCAGGAAAGTTGACTTTGGATGCCACTGCCTCCTTGACTAGGAGATGTGAATGAGGAATAGTATCCAGGTGACCCTCAGTGCCCTCCAGTGATTACTGCTGTTACTTCTGCAGAGATTCAGGGAAAGGAAAAACAAGTGTGTACCTATAAGTACAATTCACATGGGAAATCACTTTGAATGTGTTGTAAGGTTAGAATAATGCCCTGATGGCCTCTATTTCAGACTGATTTCAGCCCAAAAAGGGACTTATTTCTTCCCACAGGCTTATTTCAATAGCAAAGACTTGTTTCATCAGTGGACTGAGACTCAAATGAGTGTAAAGTCCTCCTTTATCATTCCACACTCTGAGGCCCAGCTTGGGCCATTTAATTTTTAAAGCTGCTGCCTCTGGTGCTGGTGGTGGTGGTATGTGTACGTGATTTATGTGTAATGATATGCAGAGGGGCACACCAAGGTGGAGAACACTTTATAGAGTCTGTCTCTCTCCCCACCTTCACTTGGATTCCAAGCATTCAAGTCAGATCCTCAGATATATGTGACAAGCACCTGAGCTATTTCACTGGACCCTGACTTAAGCAAGATGGGATCCTAAGACACTCTTCAAGCCACAGGAAGATCACAAAGTGTGTTTATGAGTGCATTCTTAAAATTATCGTGGGACATTTTATTTTTATTATTGCTTAAATACCAGACTGGCCCCTACTAAAATCATCACAAATATCTGAAACTGCAGGTGCATAATTTAGAAATCAAAACAAACAAACAAAATCCCACAGACTATAATGACTAGAGAAAAGGCTAAAACCCCATTTCATGTTCCCAGATTAGAGCTTTCACACAATATCGTGAAGATATTCTCATTGTTTTTATCTTTTGAACAATTTGTAAGTGCCGTGGCTTTAGCCAGCTATTGGAAAATTTTTAATTCTAAGTTTAAACCACAGACCACATGTTAAATGGCTAACACTAAAACTTAGATTGAACGTTTTACTTTTTTCCAGTAGAATAAAATGCATACAAATGGAGCTGAGATAAATGAGATCGTAGCTCAGAGCAGGACAGGTCTCACAACAAAGCCACCATGGCCGGGAAGTCCCATAACCAGCCCTGTAATTGCCTGATTATCTATGCTGTGAGAAGTTTTGCACAGTTATTTCTGGGATTGGAAATGATTTAACATTTATGATTTACTATTCACAGCAATAGTCAATATCCCCACCCACCATGCCAGAATCCTAATTAAGTGAGCATGGGTCTCAGCTAAGTAGCCACTGCTGGGTAATTCCTGGGCTCGAGCAGCCTGACACAAGAAGCAAGATCATCACCTCTAAAATTAACCGTTCTGAAATAGAATTATGGTGAAGGAGCATCCTGTGCTGATGAGGACCCTTGTCTTGTTCTGTGACTCTTGTAGAATTTCTGCAGAATTGCATCCTGGCCAAGATGATACAGGCATGGTGGGATGGAAGTGGAGGAAAAGCCATTAGACCAGACTTTGTTCAGCAATTAGCAAGCAGTTCTCACCCCCACATTAGGAAGGCGGATCAGATGCTAACCACTTGGATCCTGTTCCATTCTTTCTGAAGGAATCTGCTTGTTTATCAGGTTTTTGTTTTTTGGAAATATTCCATGTCCAGCTTTACCCAGTCAGGAGCTGATCCAAGGGTCTCTCCCATGTTTCAAAGCCAGCAAATTGCTTTCCATTGTCCCAGCTTCCTAACCACCAACTAATTACTGAGTATCTTGAATATTTCAAAAAGTGTTCATTATACATTTTCATTGTTTATAAATGACTTCATCTAATCCTTTTGCTGACAGTTTCCTACAAAGTTTTCAGATGGCTTCTACATGAACTGAAATATTTATGAGTCTAGTTTCATCTATCTCATTGATCAGATAATGCTACTGGAATCATCCATCTCTTGTCAGGCATGATTCCAGTGACTGAAATGTATCATGTCATTTAAACTTCACATTTGTTCTAGGATAGAGGGAAATCATGTCACCATATAGGTGAGAAAATCAAGTCTCAAAGAGGTTAATTTTCCAGGACACAGAGCTAAGAACATATGGGAAGAGATTCAAACCCAGAACAGACAACTCCACAGTCAGACTTAAATATTATACAACGCACACACATACACACACACATGCACACACACATGCACACACACACACACACACAAACACACACACACACTGAGGTGGGGGAGGGAAAGAGGGAGAGAGTAAGGGAGAGATATCAGGAATTTTGCATTTTAAATTGTGGTTTAAATTATTTTATATATGATTTTAGATGTTAATTAAGTAATATCAAGTCTATTAATTGTATTGTGCAATCATCCCCTCTCATTCATGTTTAGAGATCCTCATATCTGAAGAAACTGAAGCCTCATGCTTATTAAACAGTAACTCACCAATGCCCCTGGCAGCTCCCATTCTATGTCCTGCTTCTTTGACTTCAACCACTCTAAGTAGTTCTCATGAGAAAAATTATAAAAGATTTGTCTTCTGGGACTGGCTTCCTTTGTTTAGCATAGTGATGTCAAGGTTTATGTGTCTCATAATAGGTACCAGAACTTTGTTTCTTTTCATAGCTGTGTCTAAGTCTCCACTGTTTAGATACTGTGCTATCTTATTCATTAACCCAGATGTGAATATCAGGGTTGTTTCTACATTTGAGGGACAGCAATCAGTCACAGAAAGCATGAGTGTACAACTCCTTTTTGTTTTATATACTTTCACACGCCTAAGTACTCTTGATATTTGTGTGCCTTGCTGTTTTAACCTTGTAAGAGAAGGAGTCTTTGGTATGAATTGGTTTGAATGATTTCTAAGTGTTGAATCCGGATCCAGTAGCTTGCTGATACTATGCCCATCAGGGAGTTGTAAGAACTCACACTGACACGTTCTTGGCCACAGAGTTGAAGTTGGTAGCACATGGTAGATGTGATATTGAATATGGATTATAAATTTAAGAGGACCTAAATTCACCAGGTAGACAAACCTCTGGGCCTATCTTTAAGATAGCTTCCTGATTGGGTTAACTGAGCTGAGAAGAGCCACGCTAATTGTTCTTGACACTATTCC
Organism: Hylomyscus alleni; assembly: GCA_019843855.1. Lineage (NCBI taxonomy): Eukaryota > Metazoa > Chordata > Mammalia > Rodentia > Muridae > Hylomyscus > Hylomyscus alleni. The sequence goes on along the minus strand of JADRCC010569622.1, from coordinate 56 downwards.
ATGGACTGGAGTCCTAGACTGAATAAAAGAGAAAAAGTGGGCTGAGCACCAGCTAT
>JADRCC010569620.1:0-18397 GCA_019843855.1 Hylomyscus alleni | reverse complement strand
AAGTGCAATATTAAAGTTCTAGTATAAGTTCTCTCCATTTTTTTCATGTAGGCATTTAGTGCTATGAACTTGCCCCTTAGAGTAACCTTCATTACGTGGTTATGGTATGTATCCATTTTCATTCAATTCTAGAAAGCCTTCCCTTTCAAAGGCCTTTTTTTCCATCTAATGAGAGGATCATATAGTTTTTATCTTTCAGTTTGTTTACATAGTGGGTTATCTTATTCACTATATATGTTGAACCATCCCTGTATCTCTGGGCTAAAACCCACTTAGTCATGGTGGAAGATCATTCGGAAGTGTCTTGGCTTCAGTGTACAATTATTTTACTGACAATTTTTAATATCTATCTTTATAAGGGAAAGTAGTCTGTAATTTTGTTTGTCGGATCTCTATACAGTTTGAGTACCAGGGTAACTATAGCTTCATAAAATGAATTGGGCAATGCCTTTTCTGTTTCTATCATTTCTTCTATCCATTGCTATTCTAGTATTCTGATGGCTCTTTTTGATTGTGATTTTATGCTGGCGTCTAGGCATTTGGGATTGGAAAGATTGTAATTCTCTGTAGTGATATCTGATCTTGTCTTAGTTGGTTGGGTATTTTGTTCCATGGTTTGTTTCCTCTCTAGTTCTGGAAAATTTTCTGAGGTCCTGATAGGTATGGCCACTGGGAGTTCCAGGTAAAATGGGTTTGGGGGTATTGGGAGCTGTCAGGGATAGGGAATGGCTTATGGGGACTGACAGTACCCACAGGAGGGAGGGAAACAGTGTCCCACCAGGATCTGCTTAGTCCTCTGGGAATGAGGACAGAGAAAAAGGAGAGGCCAGAGCAGGTGGTCTGTTACAGAGCTAAGGATGAGCCTGGGGGATAGGACTCGTAGGAATGGAGGGAGTAGCAGTGATCTGTAGTTAGCCTAGTTGCTTCCCTGTCTGGAGTGACCTGTGTGTTTCTAGGTTGTGCCTACTAGACTCAGAGGGAGACAGGACTTAGATAAAGCAATGTGATGCCCCCACTCTGGTTACGAAGGGAAGATCTGTGTAGTCCACTGGAGATGGATTGAAGGACAGGAAGGAGGAGGGCAGTACAACTGGGGATGAGACAGGAGGATTGCATCTGGAAAGAAGACAGAGAGCCGAAACTCGGCAATCAGCCTGCCTCCTTCCCTGGCAGAAGTGGCCTTCTGGTTTCCAGGGAATGCTTGCTCAATTTGGGTTCTATTTCTCTGTTCAGAGTGCTATTTTATTTTATTTTTCTTTCTGATCAGGATTTTATTTGTTGAACCTCAAAAATCAGAATTCAGAAATGCCCACCCACCACTAGGACATTTAGTGGTAAAACATTGTTACCACTTGTCTTTTATAAGGTGTGTTCACATGCAGATATCACAAGAGAGCAGACTCGGAAACTCCAGGACGTACATAAGCACTCTTGAGAGGCGAAAGGCTTTCTGAGCCCACTTTGGTAGAAACTTACAATGGATTCCCTATAAGAAATTCTCCCGGGCTGTTCCCACTTTATTTACTAAAATTACAGAATTGAACGTTTCTCCCCATTTTAGTGCTCTAAATGGGTAACAGGAGATTCAGTTCAGAAAGCTACAAGAGTTGTTTCTCATTCTAGCATGGAGCCCACACTGACACTACCTTGCTGATCACAGACCCTGCAGAGACCTATGGAGTCGCCAATACATAATTCATTTCAAAGAAAGCCAGTCAACAGCCAGTGATAGGCAGAAGGGCAGAATGGTGGCGAAGGTACAGAATAAAGAATCCCGAGAAGGTTTTGGTGCCATTTCCACTTAATGACCCAGTAGTATAGCGAGCAACCTACACAATTTCTGCTGTGATCATGCCACAATCTTTCTGTGGAACTGCTGCAAAGACCCACGGTTGTCAGCTGGCATCCTCAGGTAACGGTGCTGGGCAAGCAGTTGCAGCCCCAATTCCCACAAAGACTTAAGGCTGGGGTGTATAACGGAGGCATTTTTTGCCAGACGGGAGTTCTTTGATAAAGACTCCTTTAAGGAATCAACATTTGACTTCCTCTTCAGAGAGGTCGAGAAGAACCATCACGCCCTCTCCCTTCTTCCAATCAACTGGGGTGGCAACTGGCTTTGCTGCTGTCAGCCGGAGAGACTCAATCATTCTGAGAATCTCATCAAAGTTCCTACTCGTGGTGGCTGGGTAGAGGATAGACAGCTTTAGTTTTGTGTCAGGGCCAAAAACAAACACCACACAGGCCATCACAGGCATGTCATTATCATCCTTCTTTGCTGGATCCAACATGCCCCAAAGGATGGCAAGGTCCCTCTCCTTATCATCGATGATGGGAAATGGTAAGTTTTCTGTAGGTGATGGATTGTAAGCGTTTGACGTCCTTGCTCCAGGCAAGATGATCCTCAACACTGTCTACTGAAAGAGCAGGCAACTTAGCATTCCTCTTGGCAAACTCTGGTGCCAGCTCTGCAGCTCTGCCAAGGTCTGCGGTGCACACTGGGGTAAAGTCCCGAGGGTGGGAAAAGAGAATGGCCCATGAGTCTCCCAGGAAATCATGGAAGCGGATGTGGCCAATGGTGTTATCAGCCTCAAGGTTGGGGGCTGCGTCCCCGAGAAGTGACCTTCCGGGCATGGCAGCAGCGATAACGCTGAGAACAAAGAAGTACAACTTCAGCAGTGAGCTGCTATTTTCTTTTGAAAGGAGTTTTAATTACAAAAGTAAATCATGTGAAGCCTCTGCATGCTGGTTTGGCTTTGCATGCATAGAATCGATTCTCTATGCCATCCATCCCAGCAAGCATCCTTTGCTCAAAAGATGAGCTTTCTATACTGCAAAGACAGGTGTGCCTGTTACAGTGATGAAAAACTCTAGTAAACCATGCTTTGTGAATGACTTGTAATTAATTGAATGGCACGTCTACTGTAAAATTAGTTCATCCCTTCATTAACACCAAACATCACCCAACACCCTCCCATCTTTACCTGTCAAAGTAAATATGACCAAAAAAAAAGATTTTTAGAAAGGCAATATATTTAACAACTTCTGAACAGTGTTCAACCATAGCCAAATTACAAACTTTTATGAAGAAAATTCTTCGGTCTGTAATGTGTTATGAGGTATCACTGTGGCATTTAACAGCTCAATGAAGCAATGTTGCTGTGAAAGTTGTTTCTACTTTAACCAAACCAATTAGAAATTCTCAACAATTTACAAATCATCTTGTATACCTTGAGACAGATATGACACTACCAACATGTTCGCTCTTGGATTCATTATTTATACCTAAAACTTAAAAGACATAAAATCAAATGCTTTTCTGTATTGGTATAAATGGTCAAAAGTTTAAAAGAACCCATTTTTAACTCTATTTGATAATCAGTCTATATGCTAGATACACTACCAAACAGAAAAACTAGGGGGATTCTGAAGGCAATACATGTAAATTAAACATTAATGATGCACCGTGGTCATCTCCAAGATGACCAAGTGAGAGCAGATCTCAGAGGAAGAAATCTATCAATCTATTATCTGACAATATTAAGTCATTGTGACTTCTGGAAAAAAAAAACCATAATTTGTTATTTGGAACAACAGAAATGTCTTCTCTTCTTCCTCCTCTTCTCCTCTTCCTTCTTCTCTGCTCAAATTTTCTAGCTTCCCATGGCTCTCAGTGCGTGAGGTCACATGCCCTTAACTTTCCTACTCTCTGATCTGTCTTTACTTCAGCCCAATAAGGAGATAAAAGATCGTCTTTAAGGCCTACCTACATCATAAGGGGTAAACTACTTCCCCTGAGAGCCTTAAAATTCATCAGATTTTATATTGCATAAAGCAAGTCTCAGGATTTTGAATTTGGTTTGGTTTGGGGTCTTGCTAGATGGTCTAAGCCAGAGAGCTTCCTGCCTTGGCCTCTGCTCTCAGTGCTGCTATGGCAGGTCCACACCACCATGTGCAGTTCGACATGGGTTTCCCTGGCTGCCATTTCTTGCCCTACCACACTACTTTCTGTGCCACTAGTCCTTCCTTCTCTACCATGTCTCAGGTTTTCTTCTCTGATCTTTCCCTCTCCTTGACTTTGCTCTCCTCTCCATCACAGATTCACACAGTTTCAGTTTACAGAGGCTGCCATAACACATCCCCACCTCCTGGGAGGCTGAAAGCCAGAATCAGAGAGGCTAGGGTATCCATAGACATGGTTTTTTCTGAATTCCCTCCACAGTTTGTTATGGTCCTCTTGCCATGTATCTGAAGGTAGTATTTCTACTGGCGGTGCCTGTTTGAACCTATTTTATAAGTGTCCAGATACACTGTGTTAGGGACGAACCTAATGACTTTCTTTAACTTAATTACCTTATTATATCTTCAAATACAATCAAATATGTCCTAAAGCTCTAGGGATTAGGCCTTTAACCTATAAATTTTGGAAGGACAGAATTTAGCCCATATTTCATACTTTCCCTTTCTTGAAAAGAAATGATTAAAAAAAAACCCTTCTATCTAAAATGTTGACTTTAAATTACTAGCTTCATAAGAATCAAATTCTCATTAGGTGCACTGTGTCTTCCATTTTACTCAGACTCTTGCTGTAGGAAACAATGTTGGAATCAAGTTTGAGTAGGCCATCCTACATTTCTAAATGACTGGAAAGGTTTGCACTTTGAAAGTTAAAACAGAAGAAAGGAATGTAACTTTAGTTCAGAATTGTTGCCTCACAATGCTGATATAGTGAATTGAATGAGAATGGTCCCTACAGGCTCATGTATTTGAATGACTGTTTTTCAGTTGCTAGAACTCTTTGGGAAGGATTAGGAAGTGTGGCTCTGTTAAAGGAGGTGTGTCACTTGGGATGCTCTCTCTTTGTCTCATGCTGTGGGCCAGATTTAAACTCTCAGTTACTGCTCTAGGGCCATATTTGCCTTTCTGCTGCACTGCTCCCTGCCATGATACTGTTGGACTCTAATCCTCTAGAACTGTAAGCTCCAAATTATATGCTTTCTTTTATAAGTTGCTATTGTTATAGTATTTTGGTCACAGCAGAAGAAAAGCAAATAAAACAACTGGAAACAATTAAATCATATTTTTTTTACCAAAAACAAAAAATTTACATTATATTTTTAAATGTATGTATTTTTGTGGAACTGTGAAAGGTAGCTCAGTCCCCAGTTGAGCTATGGCTTAAAGCCCTGGAGACTCTGAAGGGATGGTAGGAACTTTGCCTGCTCCCAGGCACCAGGCCCTGTCACTAGTCACAGCCCCCCATAGATTTGTGGCCATCAGTCACATAAGGGCAATGCCCCAAGCCCCTCCACATAAAGAGGATGAGACCTGTGTTCATTTAGGCTCAAGATCGTGTCCCATCTCTCCAGGCTGCTGTACCCTATGGTAGTGTGGACACAGGACCAACAATCCTACAATGTTTTTATTCCTTAGCCCTCAAATTTCATTAGTAGAGGCAATAAAAACAAAGCTTCAAAAGACTCCATTTTAATGAGGTACATAGACCCTGAAGGGCTTAGCCAACAAGCTTTCCTTCCCAGATATTCCTCCAGGTTAAAGATATTTAACCTCAGGTCCACCCTGAGAAGTGGGGTATGGTTTTACATATCCACTTTCCACCATGACAATAAATGCCTTTAAACTATGGACTGCCTCTTTTCATCGTGAGCCATGGAGAAGGTCTTCGCCTATAGAGCTGCTATGTTGTCTCTCATAGAAGGCCTCTCTGTGCTCCCATCCATGACTACCACCAAGCTCAAGTCAAGCCCACTGCAGTCAAGCCAAGAACCCTCCATTTACCCAGCCCCATGGGACCAGGGCCAGAACCAGCCTTCAGGCCCAGATTCTATTGTCAGCTCTTGCTCAACTTCCAGGGGAGCCTGGGTGTCCAAGAGCCTGGGAACCCTGTGGCCCTAGCCTCTCCGCAGGCCAGGGACCTCCAAAACCAACTCTAGTTTTCTAGCACCTCGACCTTGCTTCCCAACAACCACCCACCCAGGTAAGCGCAGTCAATTCCCATGTCCCCATGTCCCACCTCCCAGTGTGGTAGAGTGGACATGGAACCAACAACTGTATAATTTTTTATTCCTCAGCCCTCAGATTTCATTAGTGGAGGCTATAAAAACAAAGCTTCAAAAGTCAGTTATGACATTACTACGTGAAAAATCCCTAATGCATTTTCAAAATATGTTTGTATCCCTTAATGATTTCATTTATTTATTTACTTACTTACTTATTTACTTATTTATCTATTTTAGTCATAATTAATCATGTAACATTATTTCTATTTTTCTTTTATTTCTATTATTTCTATTTTTTATTATATTTCTATTATTTCTAAAGTTCTATTCAAACCTAAACTTATAAGTTTCACAACTACTATATAACAGTAGCAATTGGTCTATCTTAATTATTTGCTCTTGTCCTATTTTCAGAACATGTGTTCTTATTATAAATCTTTAATAACTGAGCAAATCAGCTAACTTTATAGCCTGACAAACAAGATAAAAATACTGAAAGTATAGTCAGTAAACAGTTAATAAAGTTGTGCCAGCATACTAGGTGACATGTGCAATTTCCTGCCCTTTTTAAAGGATACAATGCTAAGAACAGCCTAGCATGAGATGTCCAGCATCTGCACACATCTTACATCAAGCCATGAGTTACTTCAGGAATGGAGAAAGCAGAAGTTCCCCAAATGTAAGCCAAGAACCTGTAGTGTTCCAGACTCTCAAAGAAAGTCTCCTATTAAGACAGCTTCCTTAACCATACTAAGTCATTTGTCTTTTGCACTCTCATTTTCTTATGAGGGTACATGATAAACTAGACGCTGTCATATATGGAACCATAAATTAAGTGAAGCAGTTGACAGGCTTCTATTAAACCAAATATTTAAAATAATTGAGAAAACATAAAATGATGGTACTTTTATCAATAGAAAGTTTACTGTAAACTAACATTTTTGGCATGACTCAGAACCATCTGGAAAGAGAGCTTCCATCAGTGTCCCTCATATGTTGATGCCATCACTCAGAGGTTACTTTAAAATTGATACTATTTATCAGAGGCATGGCCTTGCTCTGCACTGGCAATTCTATTTCATAGCAAGCATCAGCTTTGATACATTGTCAGTGGCTAGCTGGAACATTGTTTTAGAAGGATTCCAAGCTGTTTCCGGGCTTAGTAAGACAAATGTCATAATTGATTAGTGGTCTGCCAGTGTACCTTAGCTTCTATGCTGTGTATCTGCTGACCCTATGGAATCAACTGAATTCACTACAGTCAAACACATGGAGAACAAGACAATAAATGTCTAGTCCATGTAAAAATTGCACAGAAATGTAACTGCTATGTGGAACAATAGCAGAAATCAGCAATAGCATCTCACTCATCAGAAAAATGGATCTGCTTAAAATGAAAAGAAAGGAAACAAATACATAAAGATATATTAATTCCTGTAAAGCTTGCTCAACATGGGTTATGAATCTACATACCTATGCTAGTTATGTTTTGGCTACTCAACACAAGCTAAGGTCATCTGGAAAGTAAAGCTTCCGTTAAGAAAATTTCTTCAGCAAATTGGCTTTGTAAACAAGGTCTGTGTGGTATATTCTTGGTTAATTATAATGTGGAGAGAGGACAGCCCATTGAAACTAGTAAGGAGGGCCCTGGGTTATATAAAAGCACAGGTTGTGCAAGCCATGGTTGAGTAAGCCAATAATTAGCATTCTAACTTCATCTCTACCTCAGTTTCTGCTTCCAGATTTCTGTGTTGCGTTCCTACTCCATCTTCTCTCCATGATAGACGTGAACTGTAAACTGAAATAAACCCTTTCCTCCCCAGATTGCTTTTGGTTATGGAGTTTATCACAGAAATAAAATTCAAGCTAAGACAATACCTAAAGATGAACTCCCCTTACTATTGTCACTTTGAGCTTAGGCAGATCCTGTATTCTCAAATGGCTTTTCCAGCACGGAATACTGGAAGGGAGATTTTAGGAATGCCACCAGTGGCTCCAATCTATTCTGGATGTTGTCATTGCTGCTACTGTAGTATAATGTCAGTTTTGTTTTGTTTTGGTTAGGGTTTTTTTTTTTTTTTTGTAAGTTTAATTGTAATGTGTGATCACATTGATGGGACTAATCCCTGATGCATGAAAGAAAGGGAAGCAGATGGAGAAGATGAGGAAGGAGCAGGAAATCAAGGCAGACATAAGCTCTTTCTAAACCTTGAGGAAAGTCTTGGCTTTCCCCTCCTTTCCAGGTGAGGCGGATATTTTGTATTTATTAATGTGTTCCTACAATTGTTACCAGTACTGTGAACACTAGTGCAGAGCAGTGATAAAAGCTAACAATATATCTTTTAAATCACATTTTGTCGATAGAATAGGAGAATTTTCATCTCCTTTGGGACTGGGACAAATCCAAGCCCTGACAAAAACACTAAGGTTCTTTTGTGGATTTGCCTTTTCTCATTTGCCTGAGGGTTACACTGTACCGAAGTTCATAGGAAAATGATGCCTACAGCTAATAAGTCTGGCATTGTGCAAGAAAGGAAAAAAAGAAAATACTAATATAGAATTCGTTCCCTTGGAAACAAAAGAATACTTACTGTTTCTGGGAAAAGAGATATTTACTGCAGAATTTTCACAAAGCTGTGGTACCAAGATGTAATTCTGACAACATAATAACAAATAATACTGGTTAGAAATAAATGGAAGCAGAAACATATAATTTATACCTTTAAAAGCATTGCATAGATTTGACTGGATGGATCAGAATACAAAAATTACATATGAAATAATAAAATGATAGCGAGCAAAGAAACATAAGTCATGACTTTACTACCAAGGGCTGGGGCCATAATGATGAAAGCCTGGCTTCTAATCCCTCAAGAAAACATGTTGCCAGGGAAGGGAAGAGGGCAACATGATCAGGTATTGGGGGTGGGGAGACAGGACTGAACCCCTGAGGGCCAGCAGAATGAATGGAAACAGGTAACCTTGAGAGGTAGGAAGTGGGAGGACCCTCTAGAATGTACTAGAGACCTGGTAGGTGAGAGACTCCCAGGACTTAAAGGGAGGGACCTTGGATGAAGTGCTTCACAGTGGGGAGGGGAAACTTGTAGAGTTCACCACTAGTAGAAAGACAGAACATCAAGTGGAGGGATGGGGTTGTCATTCCACAGTCAGCTCTGACCCAGAATTGTTCCTGTCTGAAAGAACTGCAGGGTCAAAAATGGAGAAGAGCCTGAGGGGAAGGAGGTCCAGTGACAGGCCCAAATTAGGATCCAGCTCAAGGGGAGGCTCCGGGGCCTGACGCTATTACTGATGTTGTGGTGTGCTTGCAGACAGGAGCCTAACATGGCTACCCTCCAACAGAGCCCCAAAAAGCAGCTGAAAGAGTCAGATGCAGATACTAGTACCCAACCGATGCAAAAAAGCTAGGAACCTCTGTGGTTGAATTGGGGAAAAACTAGAAGAACCTGAGGAGGAAGGCAACCCCATAGGAAAACCGGCAGTCTCAACTGACCTGAACTCTCGAGATCTCTCAGACGCTGAGCCACCAACCAGGCAGCATACACCAGGGGATATAAGGCCCCTGACACATATACAGCAGAGGACTGCCAGGTCTGGCCTCAGTGAGACAAGATGCACCTAACCCTCGAAAGACTTGAGGCCGCAAAGAGTGGGGTGGTCTGATGGAGTGGGGATGGGAGGGAGACATCTTCTTGGAGAAGGGGAGAAGAGGTACGGGATGGGGAGTAGGTGGGGGCAGACTGGGAGGAGAGATGAAGACTGGACTGCAAAAAAAATAATTAAAGAATAAAAAATAAAAATAAAAAAAGAAGGTGGACTGGAGAGATGGCTCAGTGGTTAATAGCACTGACTGCTCTTACAAAGGTCCTGAGTTCAAATCCCAGCAACCATATGGTGGCTCACAACCATCCATAATGAGATCTGATGCCTTCTGAGGTGTCTGAATACAGCTACAGTATACTTATATATAAAATAAATAAATAAATAAATCTTTAAAAAAGAAAATGAAGAAGGAGGAGGAGGAAGAGGAAACACGTGGCTAGTAAAAGGACTTTACACTTTGTTGGGGGTATAGAAAAACAAAAAGGAAACAAGAATGATTCTAAAACAAATGATTAAAGGAACTTTACATGAAGCAAATAGTGATTAAGCATCAGCATGAGTTTCTTAATGTCAAACTAGAGAAACTTACAAAACTAAAAAGCAGAATCTTAGGACTTTGACTTCCTCCTAGTAGAGGTGTGAGACTTAGGACAATAATATTGAAATATGTAGCATTTTTTAAGGCTTGGAAATTTTGTTTTTGTTATTATTATTATTATTATTATTATTATTATTATTATTATTGTGGGTGCCATGGGGAAGGGCATGGAATATGTGAAGCACCAATGGAAGGGAGCCAGAGGCATCAGGTCCCCAGGCAGGTCTCAGCGGCCTGGCCTAAGTGCTGAGGATTGAACCCTGGTGTTCTGTAAAAGCTTAACCACTGAGCCATCTCTCCAGCACCAAACGCATGTCTTAGCTTCGAAAATAAAACAAACAAATCTGGTGGCCTTGAGTTCCAGCTTGTTTTAAAAATATAAGAGTCTAATAAACTGGATCATTGGCTTGTCTTTAATTTTCTCCCAAGTGTGAATGCCACAGTAGGGGGAAGAGAATAATCTCTGGGAAATAGAAGGAGTGAGGGATCTGGGAGGGGGAGAGGACAGAGAGGAAAAAGGGGAGCTAGTTCAGATATGGGAGGAGATGGGGGAGAAGTCCAGAGGATCAGGAATTTGAAAGTGTGTAGCAGTGGGGGAGGGGGCACTGGAGGTAACCACTAGAAAGTCCAGATGCCAGCATCCCAAGAGGTCCCCAGGACCCCAACAGGGAGGACATTAGCTGAAATACCCAGCAAAGGGGAAATAGAACCTGTAAAGACCAGTAGATAGGCACAGCCCCCTGTTATGGAATGGGGCTACCCACCCACCTCAAAAATATTGATCCTGAATTTCTCCTGTCAAAAGGAAATGCAGGAACAAATAGTGGAGAAGAAACTGAAGGAAAGGCCATCCAGAGACTGTCCTACCTAGGGATCCATCCCATCTGCTGACACCTATCCCAGAACAATTGCTGATGCCAAGAAGTGCTTACTCACAGGAGCCTGGTATAGCTGTCCCTGGAGAGGCTCTGCCAGAGCCAGATGGATACAGATGCAAATGTACAAAGCCTCAGAGATGAATGCAGGAACCAAGCTTTGGTCCACCGTGTACAAAGTCCTTGAGGAGAACTAAAAAAGAATTAGCTCTACTTTTCTCAAAGGCCTGTGTGGGTCTGGAGATTTGACTTCAGGGGTTCCAGTGGTCACGGCAGAATCAACAGTTTATACTCCTGTGATCCTGGATGTTGCTTCTGGGCTGGACTTCTAACCACAGTCTTCTAGTGGTACATAGACTTGTCTGACATTAGGCATCCTGTTCCTAACCGGTTCGAAGAATTTAAAGAGTGACCAAGTTTTTCACTCCATTGCATTTCCTAGGGGATAAGTGTGTACCTTACTCTTGGTCCTTGTGGTAGTTCAAATAGTTATGGCCCCACAGACTCATCTGTGTGAATGCTTGGCCCATAAAGAGTGGCAATATTTGAAGGTATGGCCTTGTAAGAGTGGGTGTGGCCTTTGTGGAGGAAGTATGTCTCTCCGGAGGAAGGTTTTGAGGTCTCTAAACTCAAGCTAGGCCTAGTGGAGCAGCTCCTTCTGCTGCCTGTGAATCCAGACATAGAACCCTCAGCTCCTTCTTTGCCTGTGTGCCCCCATGCTTTCTACCATGTGATAATGGACTAAACCTCTGAAACTGTAAGTCAGCCCCAATTAAATGTTTTTGTATAAGAATTGTCATGGTCATAGTGTCTCCTCACAGGAAAAGAAAGCCTTACTAAGAAAGCCCTGTTGGTATACAGGCAAAATGGGGTCACCTTAGCTATCACATTTGGCAATCAACACCAAGTTTTACCAGTTCCCATAGCTGTTCTTCATACAAACATCCTCTAGGAAGGATCATAGAAAACAATCTTCAAATAGACTCAAAAATTGGAAAAATCAAGATTGACAGGCAAACCTATTCCCACAGATATAAACACTTGCATGTACATATGAATACACACATACATACATATACACAGGCACAGAGAGGGAGAGAGAAAGAATATAATACAACCCTCCCTATGACCCAGCCATTTCTCCTACCAGGGAATTCAAAATTTCAGAGAGAGCTGAAATATCTGAGAAAGAATTCAACTAACCTGGACCTCTGAGTCAGACACTGGACCACCAACCAGGCAGCATACACCAGCTGATATGAGGCCCTCAACACATATATAGCAGAGGACTGCCAGGTCTGGACTCAGTCAAAGAAGATGCTCCTAACCCTCAAGAGACTGGAGGCCCCAGGGAGTGGGTTGGCCTGGTGGGGTGGGGAGTGGAAACATCCTCATGGAAGGGAAGGGGATGGCATGTGGAACAGTCAGAGGGTGGACTGGGAGGGGTATAAAATCTGGATTGTAAAAATAGATTAAATAAAATTAAAAAAAATAATTCAGAATCACATCTCTTAAAAAATTATAACCAGCACATGCTTAGATTCTAGAAATCCACCTAAGACCTCAATAAAACAGTTTCCAAAGTGAATGAAAAGTTAGTAAATTACAGACAAAAATTTAAACTATGAAGGAAAAATAGACAGGAAGATTGAAACATTGAAAAAGAACCAGGTAGAAATAGTTGAGATTAATGAGGTGGTCAGAAACATAAAAACTGCATCAGATAACATCATGAACAGACAAGATTATGCAGAAGAAATTTCATGGATGGAAGACAAAAAGCCAGAGACAAGCTATGAGACAAGCACATAGACATATATGGAGGGAATGGGGTTAAAGACCAGGGATACATGTCTAAGAAGTCTAGAATATACTTAGGAGACTAAAGATGAAAAACTGTATTACATGATCACTCCTTGAACAGAGATATAATCATATGGAAAGGCAGACTAGTTAATGAAATTATAGCAGAAAGCTTTCCAAGCAACTCTAGAGGAAAAAGTAGATATCCAAACACAAGCAGTGCATAGATCTCCAAATAAGCATGACCAGAGAAGAAATTCCTCATCACATATCATAGTCAAGATGCCAAAACTACAAGTGATAAAATAATCCTGAATGCAGCATACAAAAAAAAAAAAAAAAAAAAAAAAAAACCATGAATCCACATACAAAGGCAGAATTATCAGAATTACTACAAACATTCCATACGGATCCAGGAAAGTCAGAAGAGGATAGACCATAACTTACATAGATATAAGTTAAGAATGCTATACCCTGAAAAGTTATCATTAAAAATTGGTGGAGAGCCAGTAGTGGTGGCACACACACCTTTAATCCCAGTACACTTGGGAGGCAGAGGCAGGAAGATTTCTGAGTTCGAGGCCAGCCTGGTCTACAGAGTGATTCCAGAACAGCTGGGACTATACAGAGAAACCCTGTCTTGAAAAACAAAACAAAACAAAAAAAAAAATTGGTAGAGAAATAAAAGCACTTTAAGGTTAATGAATATTAAGGCAATTCATGATAAGCAAGCCAACACCGCTGAAATTTCTTAATGGAAAACTTTGCATAGAGGAAGAAGAAAATACTTAACACAGAGAGAATACACAAAAGAGTGTATGCTCTTGTAAAAAAAAACAAAAACAGATAAACAAATTGGAATCAGGAAAGAAACAACCATACACAACACAAAAACCTAGCAAACCCTTGAATCTAATATGGGAGAAAAAAAATAAATGCCAATAATTCACCAAGGACAAACATTTATAGGAAATAGAAGAAATGTAACTTTTTTTGTTTGTTTTTTTGTTTTTGTTTTTCGAGACAGGGTTTCTCTGTGTAGCCTTGGCTGTCCTGGAACTCACTCTGTGGGCCAGGTTGGCCTCGAACTCAGAAATCCGCCTGCCTCTGCCTCCCAAGTGCTGGGATTAAAGGCGTGCGCCACCGCCCGGCGAAATGTAACTTTCAATGATGGTTCTTAAACACTTTAATCCCTCTTTTAGCTCACCACCTACCAGAGGTAGTGGGAAAGAGAGGATATGGGGGTCCTGGGGGAAGTGGACCTGTTTGGAAAGGTTCTTTAGAGCAACTCCCATCTGTGTTGTCTAGAAACCTGCAGTTCAGTTCACAGGTTACCAGTGGTAGCTTGATCTACTACCAACCACCTAGGTGGAGGTTCTGCAGATCCGCAGCCCACTCTGCCCCTCCCTGCAAGCAGAGAGCTTGCCTTCAGAGAGTGCTCCAACCCAGACACTCAGGTGAGATCTCCATTTTCTCTCTGGTGACCTTCTAAGGCAGGACCAGCCAGGAGGCACAGGCCTCAGAAGCAGCAGGGCAGTTGGCACAGGATCCTTTCTACCTCCCTCTTCACCTAGGAGGAGGTACTGCATATCCACAGCCCTCTCTGCCCCATCCCTGCAAGTGGAGAGCCTGTCTCCAGGGTTTGTTCTGACCCCAGGACTCAGGAGGGACAACTGATCCACAGCCCACTGCACACAGGTCTTATCTGAGGAGAGCTGATCTCCAAGAAATGCTGACACAGGCTTACAGACACACAGGAGGAACAAGCTCCAGCCATAGACAGCAAGAACATCTAACACCAGAGATCAACAGATGGCAAAAGGCAAATGCCAGAATCTTACCAACAGAAACCAAGACCACATGGCTTCATCAGAACCCAGTACTCCCACCACAGCAATTCCTGGATATCCCAAAACTCCAGAAAAGCAAGATTTGGATCTTAAATCATATCTCATGATGGTGATAGAGGAATTTAAGAAGAGCATGAATAACTCCCTGAAAGAAATACAGAAGAACACAGGTAATCAGATTCAAGCTTTAAAGAAGAAACACAAAGATCCCTTAAAGAATTACAGGAAAGCACAACCAAACAGGTGTAGGAATGGAACAAACCATCCAGAACCTAAAAATGGAAGTAGAAACAGTTAAGAAATCACAAAGAGAGACAATTCTGGAGATAGAAATCCTAGGAAAGAAGTCAGGAACCATAGATGCAGGCATCACCAACAGAATACAAGAGAGAGAAGAGAGACTCTCAGGTGCAAAAGATACCATAGAAAACATTGACACAACAGTCAAAGAAAACACAAAATGCAAAAAGTTCCTAACCCAAAACATCCAGGAAATCCAGGGCACGATGAGAAGACCAAACCTAAGGATAATAGATGTAGAAGAGAGTGAAGATTCCCAATGAATGGGCCATAAAAACAGACAGATAGACAAATACAATATAATAGAAGACTCTGTCCCCAAAATATCAACCTCTAAAGCTACACCCACCAAATTATTAACCAATGAGACAAAACACACCCTTTAGGGAAAAGATAGCCCATTAAATAAATAGTGCTGGAAAAACTGGTTGTTACCTGTAGACGAGTGAAATTAGGTTCATAACGTTAATCTTATACAAAAAATCGAATAGAAATATGTCAAAGATCTTAACGCATAACAGTGATAATTAAAGAAAAAAGAGACCACAAATTTGAGAGGGAACGCAGGGGGGAGGGGAGAAATTAAAAGGGACAGATGGAAAAATAAGGTAAATATATTTTGATTTTTGATAATCGTGAGAAAAAAAATTGGATAGTCAATTACTTTCTCAGCAAAACATCAATAGCATAGCAATTAGCCCCTGTGGGTTAAAAATGGGGTCCTATGCCAGGCCCCAGGGCTCAGGCCGCTGGGCAAAGCAGGACCTGGGAAGTCTGACTGCGCCATGGACCCCAACCTGCCATGGGGCAGGCGTCTGGCTGTGAGAAGCCGCAGGACACAGCTCAGGAGGTGGAGAAGGAGCAATCTTGGGTCCCTGCACACCTGCAGGAGTTGGCTCAGGTTCGCTGGGCCTGCACAGAGGCCAAGACCAGCAGGTTCTCAGGCTCTCAGACACCCCAGAAATAGCTGTATGCCTTGGAAGGGCTGAAAATAGAGCTGTGGGCCCATGGACGGGCTCTGGCCTGGGGTGAAGGGAAAAGGTAAAAAGGAAAGCTCAGGCTGGGTCCGGTGGGGAGGAGAGTCCTTGTCTTGCCTGAGCAGGTGGGTTGGGTTGATGGAGACCATCTGGGAACGCTGAGAGGCTTCCTGCGGAAATTAGACTTGTGGCTCATTAGGGGAAGATCTGCTCCAGTATGGCGGATCCTGATGGGAAGAGACGGTTCGTGGTTTTAAGGTGTTTATTGTAGAAAGGCAGAGAAAAAGAGAGAATAGGGAAGTAGAGGCTGGCCATAGCCATGTGGCAGGGATGAGGAAGGGAATGGGGAGGGAGACGGGAGCAAGGGAGTGAGAGGCGAGAGTAAGAGAATAGGAGCAAGAGAGTAAGAGAGGGAGGAGGGGGACAAACATCCCCTTTTACAGTGGGTCAGCCTACCTGGCTGTTGCCAGGTAACTGTGTGGGTCAGCCTACCTGGCTGTTGCCAGGTAACTGTGTGGGGGAGCATACCTGTCTTTGCCAGGTAACTGAGTGGGGGTGGAGTCCAGGCAGAATATCAGAGCTTGGGGCATTGCCCTACATGACGGATGGCCACAAAATTACGGGGCTGGGCCTCATGTCCGAAGCCTAGTGTCTGGAAGCATGTGGCAAACTTCCCTGCAGATTAATCTGCTGGGTCTCCTAGGTTTAAACCTAGTTCGACCAGAAAACAGGCTGCCTTTCACAGTCCCACAAGCCCCAAGCATCAACAGATGTAAAACAGGTTTGGGCACAGCAAGAGAAACTATCATCAGAGTGCATAGACAGCCCACAGAACGGGAGACAATCTTTGCCAGCTGTACTTCACAAGACGAATACCCACACTTCAAAGAATTGCAGAAATTAACACTGAGGAAATAAAACTACTGCCAGTAAATAGCTAATAACAGCTTGCTTGTTTGTTTGAAGAAAGAAACAGAAATGGCCAATAGCTATTTTTTAAGAGTTCAATATCACTAACAACACCATGAATGTAAATTATTTTTATCATTTGAATATTTCTATAGACTAGTTCTTTGTAAGCACCTCAAAATTTAATGCATTTTACTCCTAAACATGGACTTTGTATAGCCAAATAATGAAGTGTGAGGATAGTTAAACATATGTTTAATACCATCATAATTTTAAAACTTCTGTGAATTCTTGGGAATATTGATTAATCGTACCTGAATCTTAAAACCAAGCATACCAGGGGTTTGAAAACCCTAAAAAAAATGTTTTATGTCCTTGAATGTTATAATTCTATATGTACCATTGTTACTGAAAAATTGTGCCTTAAAAATAAATAAAAGGCATCATAAATTATTTGTTAAAGAATAGAGAAAATGATTATATATAACCTTTTCAGATAAATAATAGACTAAACCTGGTTTAATGACAATTTGGATACATATCAACCAGAAATGGTTTATAACCACTGAATTTAAGTGGATATTAAGAGAAAATATTAAGCACTGAATATTAAGAGGAAAATAGCCAGCAAAATTAATCTTGCTATTATTTGCTCTTGTCATATTATATATAAAGTATTAAATTCCATATGAACATCACATTTAAAACTTATATCAGTAAATTGTTAATCTGCTCTAACCTAACTGTGTCTCCATAAAATTTACAAGTATAAAACTATTACCAGGAGGCGTAACTGGGATGTTCAGCTTAGAAAAGGGAAACAGGAAAGGCATATATTCAGATAGGTGTCATATAAAGGAAACATTACACTTCTTCTGTACATTGCCCAAAGAAAACACAGAGAGAGCACAGGATAGTTCCTTGCTTTAGAATAGACATGAGAGTTCTAACAGATCTCTCCTTGAATGGGTTGCTCTCAAGAATCAGTTGTCTTGGCACTCAAAGAGTTCAAGGGGAAAAAAATTAACTAATCTGCCAGGGACTTTACAAAGCAATTATTCCTGGGTTAGGTTGGTCACTATTGGTATATTAAAGAGCCTTCCTGGTCTGACTTCTGACTCCATGATTCCTGCATGTATTGCTCCCTCATTTTCAACATTATCCTAATCTTTCTTCCATGATTTATCTTCCTTCCACATGGTGTTTAGTCAGTCTAGATCTATTTGTTCTAGCTCCAGTTTTTGTCTCCTTCTCTTCCTTCTCCTCTTCTTCTCCTTCCTCCTCCTCCTCTTCTTCCTCCTCCTCACCACAGCTCTGAGGGGAGGTATTTGATGGGTACTTCCCATTTAGACTCTCTCTTCATGTAGTATCTGACTGTGGGTCTCTGCATCTGTTTCCATTAGATGCAAAAGAAATAGTCTCTGATGATGACTGCATAACACAATGA
>JADRCC010569619.1:0-12800 GCA_019843855.1 Hylomyscus alleni | reverse complement strand
TCTCTCTCTCTCTCTCTCTCACACACACACACACACACACACAGTAGACACACACTCATCTTTGAGACCTTATAGTACCTAGAGAAGAATAAAGAGACACAAACAAACAAAAACTCATCATTCCACATGTGGGCAGCTAACAAGAAAGGGGAATCTTGCAGGCTACCGGAGGCAAGCACTCAGATTACATACAAAGGAATGAAGACAAGAGGGACTCTTACCAACTGATGGCCTATGAGAAGACAATGGAGTTGGTATTAGCCAAGTTCTGGGAAAATATCCTTGTGTGTGTGTGTGTGAGAAAGAGAGAGAGAGAGAGACAGACAGACAGAGAGAAAGAGAGACAGAGAGAGAGACAGAGAGAGACAGAGAGGCAGAGAGGGAGACAGAGAGAGATATATATAGAGAGAGGGGTAGATCTCACTATGTAGCTCTGGCTGGCTTAGAACTCATTATGTAGACCAGGCTGGCCTCCAATTCACCCAGATCTGCCTGCCTCTGCCTCCCACTCGCTGGGATTAAAGGCGTGTGCCACCATGCTTGGCTTGAAAATATTCTTGATATGGAGTGTTTTTATTCTTAGTCTTCCATCCAGTGCTGGGAGTAAATGGCAGACATTCTTGGCTCTCTCAAGGCTATGAGGCTTTGAGATTTACAGCTCCCCTCTGCAAGAACTTATTCAGGCATTCTCCAATGAGAGAGAGAAGCCAGTCTGGGAGGATGAATTGTTTCAGAGAATGAGTGTGTGCTTGTGGACTGCTTTGAGGCTTTGGAACTGTACCTGGTTGGGCTTGGTGATTTGTGCCTATAGCCCTTGCTCTTGAAGACTGAGGCAGGAGGCAACGGAGTTGACAGCCTGGGCTATCCCAGCACTTAGGAGGCAGAGGCAGGCAGATTTCTGAGTTCGAGGCCAGCCTGGTCTACAGAGTGAGTTCCAGGTCAGCCAGGGCTACCCAGAGAAACCCTGTCTCGGAAAACCAAAACAAACCAAAACAAACAAACAAACAAACAAAAAATACACCACATGGGGCCGGGGAGATGGTTCAGAGGATAAAGGTACTTTGCCGCCAAGTCTCATGCCCTGAGTTCAAACTCTAGAAGCCATAGGACAGAGAAAACTAGCCCCCATAGCTAGCTGTCCTCTGACCTACCACACATACATGCACACCAAATAATAATAAAAATAATAATTGTAAAACAGTATATTTAAAAAGCCCCCAACTGCCACCAATATGATAACAGCAGCAAACTCCAAACAAAGCCAAGGGTACAACCTTCAAGCCCGGGAGAACCAGATCACAACAGCCACACCCAGCTTTCTGTCCCCTGCTCTGCAGACCTGGTCCCCAGGGGCAGCTTGGGCCCCCAAAACAAGTCCTTCCCAACTGCTTGCTGCAGAGTGAACAAATCTCCCAGTGCACAGCCTTCCGGATGCCACACTTGCCTGCTTTGGGAGGCCACTGGGGCTGTGGGGCCCTGGCTGGGTTAGGAGCAGGCAGGAGGGTTCTGTTCCCTGCCAATTCTAGAGGCAAGTTTGGCTTGTACTCCTTCCCAGGGCTTCTGGGAAATGTGCCTCTCTGTCTGGCAACTCTGCCCTGTCTGAGGCCAAGAACTCTCTGAACAAAGTGTCTGCTGCTCACACTGGGCGATGGAGGACAGCCTCCTGTCTGGGGAACACACTTCCTGTCTGTTTCTTGCCAGGTGTGACCTTCTTTCTGCTCATTCCAGATCAGGTCCAGAGACTTAACAAAGCAAGCAGCCCACCCCCTTGTCAAGCCTGGAGAGGAGTCACAGATCATGAGGCTCTGGGACGGAATGTTCTTGCTTCACCTGGATGACACTAGAAGCCTAAGCCTTCGGTGAACAATAATTACATCACCATACCTTGTATTTCAAAGCACAGGGCAAACCGGAAGCCAACAAAGCTGGAAGCCATGCCTATCTTTCTACTGCTGAGGGTGCAGCAAGGCCAAATGGAGGACACACTCCACCTCCTGTCTCCTTGAAAACAGCATAATCTTTTAGAGAGTTCAAGAGCACGAGTGTGAGAGTGTATGTATGTGTGCATGTGTGTGTGTGCTTGTGTGTGCGCATGTTTGTGTGTGTGTGTGAGTGAGTGTGCGTGTGTGTAGAATCTCAAATCTGACTACTGATTTCTAAGATGACTTGGATTTCCTGAAAAATTCAAAACCAAGTTGAGACCCAGAGGATCGACCATGGCTGGGCTACATGTTCACGGTTGGTACAAATGGTCAGGCCGCTTTCCCTTGTAGAAAGGAGTTCAATCTAGTAGTGTCACTGCATTCTATCTTTGGGGTTCATATACTTCTGTTTGTTTGAGGGGATGGGTCTCATGGAGCCCAGGCTGACCTTGCATTCCAGCTCCTCCTGCCTCTTTGTCCCAGGTGCTCGGATGACGGGGTGTGCTACCATGCCGGGCGCGTGTGATGCTGGAGACTTTGCCCGGGACTCTGGATGCTGGGCATGGTCTTTCCCTCCCGTCTCCCTCTCCCAACAACAGCTCAGTTATAAAGTTGCTCCACTTGCTGTGATTCGGCTATAAGGTTCCCACTCCTACTGCCGATCACGTACTTAGGCTCCCTGTCCACAGAACCTGGCTGCCACGCGCTGCTGTGGTCAAGCCACTGGTTCTAAGGCCACCAGCTCATCAGCAGATATTTCTCCAGGGCCCGCTGTGTGCCAAACAGTTTCAGACAGTGAACAAAGTAGACAATGAACACCCCTACCTCCCACCCCGAGGCATTCATACCATGTTGGGGGAGACAGGCAGTAAGCGTGTGAATAGTGCAGAAGTAGAATAACTCAAGGTGTGGACAAAGCTGAGGAGACATCGGAGAGACCAGAACAGCCACCTTGGCAATTCAAGCTAAGAGCAATGAATGACAGGAGAAACAGCAATCCCCCAAGTCCTGAGGCTTGGTGACTCATCATGTTTGAGGGATGGAAAGATTACCATGGCCAGGGCTTGGTACATGTTAGGGTAAACCAAGTCTGGAAGGCTGTGAGGACAGGTCACACAGGTCTTTGGATTTTTTTCTAAGTACTTTTATCTAAGCCCAATGAAAGGCATAGATGGTCTGGAGCAAAATCATGGGTGTGTGCTTCTCGAAGACTTAGTGTTTTAAACAGGTTCTCATTATGTAGACCAGGCTGGCCTGGAACTCAGAGCTCTGCCTGCCTCTCTCCTGAGTGCTGGGATCAAAGATATGCAACACCACTGCCCAATGTCATTTTGAGCATATGTTTTAAGTGTGAGGTTTTAAAAGAAAGAGATAACACCTTTAATCCCAGCACTTGGGAGGCAGAGGCAGGCAGATTTCTGAGTTCAAGGCCAGCCTGGTCTACAGAGTGAGTCCCAGGACAGCCAGGGCTACGCAGAGAAACCTTGTTTCAGGAAAAACAAAACAAAACAAAAAACCAACAAAAAAACAAAAAAGAAAAAAGAAGAAAGAAAGAAAGAAAGAAAGAAAGAAAGAAAGAAAGAAAGAAAGAAAGAAAGAAAGAGAGAAAGAAAGAGATAAGCTCCAGGAAGGAGTAAGACATACTGATTATCAGAGAGCGCTGGGGAGGGGAGCTGAGACCAAGAACATCAGCGCTGGCCGTGTACATTGTTCTGCTGGCTCTCAGGGTAAAGGTTAAAGTGTTGCTAAGAACCCCCCCCCCCAAAAAAAAAGCTTTGTTTTCTTTTTTATGTGTTTCTGTGTCAAACTGCGTGTATGCCACATGTGTGCAGATGTACAGAGGCCAGAGGAGGCCATGGGATCCCCTGGACCTGGAGGTAGAGGCTCTGAGGCACCATGTGGATGGATGCTGAGAAGTGAATTCGGCCATCCTTCCTGTCTCACGCCCAAGAGCAAGAGCAGCATGAACTCTTCCCTGCGGAGTAAGTAACTCTTATAGCTCACACTGCTTGACTCCAGGCTCTCGCCCAGGGACCTCACTCGCGTGTTCTCAGAAGAATCACGGGGACGCACCTCGTTAGTTACTGGTCTCACTTTCGCAGCTGTACCCTACCTTCCTCCGTACGGCCCTTTTCTCCCATTCACTCCTTTGCTTCCTTTTAGGAGCCCACGCAAAGCTTCTCCACAGTCATTAGATTCCTGTGTCCTCTCCCTGTAACTCTCCTTGCAGGATTGAAGAAACTCAAGGAGACACTTGGGCTCCTCCATGTAGCTGCTGGACTACTGAAACAATAGACCCCAAAGGGCTGGAATTTCCTCAGGAGCCTCATGCTGGGGGAAAAAAAGACTTGGAGCCTGGTGTGAGCTGGGGGTGGGGGGGTGCAGGGGAGACTGTGTTTCCTAGGAAAAGAGTTCACATAGTTCTTATAGTAGCAGATCTCCAGGCAAGAGGGCCTCGAGCTGAGACAATTATGAGTCACTGATGGGCGGGCCCACATCACCCAGACAGCTTAGTCATGAAAATCTTTCACCCTCTATTGAAACCTAATGTGTAACCCTGGCTGTCTGAGAACTTGCTCTGTAGACCAGGCTGGCCTCAAACTCACAGAGATCTGTCTGCTTTTGCTTCCCCAGTGCTGGGATTAAAGGCTTGCCCCACCACCGTCCAGCTGAAACCTAAATCTTAAGTCTTTATATGCATAAGATGGGCTCAGGGTGCGCTTGTCACTAGGCCCTTTCATCTGCTCATTGTCCCAGTGTGACCACACTGAACTGATTCGACCCCTCTGTGCTTTTCCACTTCTCCTTGTCTCCTGAATTGGCTTTTGGAGGCCAGGTGGCCATGCCTAGCTTGTTAGAGCTGCCTCGGCCCAGGCTCTGACCCTAATGTCTCCTGGCTGTGTGTCTGGTTACACTGGAGGCAGAACTTCTGAGTGCTGCTGGGCCACAGCACTCTCTTGTCTCTACCCTCTGTTAAGAGTTAATGGCTGTCACCAATCACCAAGTTCAATGTCTTGGTGGTGGTGTGTGTCTGTAATCCTAGCACTTGGGAGACAGAGGGGAGGGGAATCTTTGAAACTCAATCCACACTCAGGGCAGGGGAGAGACAGAGAGAGAAACAGAAACAGACAGACCAAGTCATACAGAGACACAGAGGGGGGAGGGGAGAGAGAGAGACACAGAGACACAGAGAGAGACAGAGAGAGGAGAGAGAGGGGGAGGGAGAGAAAGATCAGAGACGCAGAGAGAGACAGACAGAGGAGAGAGAGGGAGAGAGACAAAAGGCAAAGAGAGAGAAGAGAGAGGGAGAGACAGAGACACAGAGATAAAAGAGAAAGGGAGAGAGAGAATAGTTTTACCAAGGGGACACTGGCAAATGCCTTTAATCTCAGCGCTTGAAGGCTATGACTTCAAGGCCAATCTGAGATACAGAATGTCTCTGCCTCAAAAAACAGACAAGGTGGACTGGAGAGATGGCTCAGTTAAGAGCATTGACTACTCTTCCGAGGGTCTTGAGTTCAAATCCCAGCAACCACATGGTGGCTCACGACCATCTGTAATGGGATCTGACACCTCTTCTGGAGTGTCTAAAGGCAGCTACAGTGTACTTGCATATAATAAGTAAATACATCTTTAAAAAAAAACAGACAAGGAACATAAGAAGTCAGTTTAATAAGAAAAAGAGCTGGATGTGTAACCCTGATGACCTGGTCTCAATCCTGGGTACCACTTAAGAAGATGGCACATGATTGTGACCCCAGCAGTGAGGTGGGAGGCAGAGATGGCAGACCTGGCAGGGGGCTCCTGGGTGAGGTACCTGGAGAACAATCTGCAGAGACTGAAATACAAGAGACACTGTGTTGCCTTACCTGGCCTCAGCAAGGTAGATTGTGAGAACTGACTCCCGACAGTTGTCTTCTGACCTCCATATTTACTCCATGGTGCATACGCGTGCGTGCACACAAACACACACACACACACACACACACACACACACACACACACACACTAAACAAATTTTATAATGATCCAAGAATATCATGTTGGGAATAAATCCTGTGTCCTATTTCCTGGTATTGTGGGGGTGGAGAAGCTGAGGATAGAGCTCAGGGCTTCGGCATGCTAGGGGTCCTCCACCACTGAGCTGTGTGTGCCATCTCCTCACTCCCTGCAACCAGGAGGGGAGAAGACCCTAGGTCCAAAAGGTATCTCCCCTGCCTCCTTCTGCCTCCACTTCTTCCTCTTCACCCTGTAGCCTGGACCTGGCTTGTTTCTGTTTGTTCGTTTGATTTTGGCAGAGTTTAAAATGAAGAAAAGACCCTATGCCATGTTTTGGTGACACAGTACCTCACTTAACCATGCTTTGTCACCTCTAGACGGGTATATGTGTGCAGTGTGTGTGTGAGTGTGTGTGATTGCGTAAGTTATATGTGTGTGTGTACATGTGTGTGAGTGTGTGCAGTGTAAGTATGTATGAGTGTGTGTGTGTGAGTGTAGTACATATTTGTGTATGATATATGTGTGCAGTGTGAGTGTGTAAGAGTGTGTGTAGTGTGTGCGGTTGTGTAAGTTATATGTATGTGTGAGGGTGTGGTGTATGAGTGTGTGTGCGAGTGTGTGGTGTATGACTGTGTGTGCAGTGTGAATATGTATGAGTGTGTGTGAGTGTGTGTGTGTATGTGTGGTATATGTATGAGTGTGTTTGTGATTGTGTATGTATGAGTATATGTGTGAGTGTGTGGTGCATATGTGTGTGCAAGTGTGTGTGTGGAGTATGAGTGTGTATAAGTATATGTGTGAGTATGTATGTATGTGCTTATGTGTGTGTGCAGTGTGAGTGTGTGTTCTACATGGTTCACAAGACAGTGTACCTGCAGAGTGCCGAAGGGCCTCACTACTGTGAGCACGGCTCAGACACTGGCTTGTTTCTCTACAGGCCAAGGAAAGCCAGCCACCCAGACACTGAGTCAGGGCTTCTCTACTCTCCTAGCCTGCTGTGTTATGTTGAGTAGTTTTATCCTTGGACACAAGCTAGAGTCTTCAAAGAGGAGAATTAAGGAAATGTCTCCATAAGACTGGCCTGGAGGCAAGCCTAGAGAGCATTTCCCCATTAGTGATGGAGCTCACTGTGGGTGGTGCTATCCACTGGGCAGGTGACCCTGGATTCTATAACAAAGCAGGGTCCTACTTCCAGGTTCCTGCCATTTCCGAATCTCTGCCCCAACTTCCTTCAGTGAAGATCTAAGGATGTGGAAGTGGAAGACAAATAAATCCTTCCCCGCCAAATTTTCTTTGGACATGGTTTTTCATCCTAGCAATAGTAATTCTAACCAGGACACCAGCCATGTAATCTTGGGCCGTCCATCTCTGGCCTATATTTCTTTCACTTGTTTAAAAGGGAGGTTTAAAAAGGCATGAGTTCGGCCAGGCAGTGGTGGCACACGCCTTTAATCCCAGCACTTGGGAGGCAGAGGCAGGTGGATTTCTGAGTTCGAGACCAGCCTGGTTTACAGAGTGAGTTCCAGGACAGCCAGGGCTACACAGAGAAACCCCGTCTCAAAAAAACAAAACAAAACAAAACAAAACAAAACAAAAAACAAAACAAAAAAAAGAAAAAGGCATGAGTTCATGCTTGTAATCCTACCTTTCCAGAGGCTGAGGCAGGAGGATGGCTATGAATTTGAAGCCTTCTGGGCTCTGTAGTAAGCTCCAGATCAGCCTGGGCTGCATGACCTGATCTAACTCAAACAACAAAGAGAGCCATCGTGGGTCTGAGGACAACCTGGGCTAGAATGAAGCTCATCTCACTGAGTAAATAGGAGCTGTGAATGAGGCTGCTGAAAGGTTGAAATCGTGTAAGAGTTCTGTGCATCATAGTCACCCCAGGACGAGTGACACCCAGCCTCCTCACCACTGACTCTCCCTACACATTTGCCCCGACGCATTTCAGAGCAGGCATTTTTGGCATCAGGGTCTCACCTGCTGAATGCCGGGGTGTCTTGAGACAACTGAGCAAACGGAAGTCCAAGCACAAGCCCCCTTAAGAGCACATCCGTGTTTAATTTTGCCAGCAGTGATCTCACACAGATCCCAGGAACCTCGGTGCCATTCCCAGCCTGACAAGAAAGGAGAGAAAGTAGAGAAAAAAGAAAAAAAGACATGGACTTATGTTCGGCTGGCATTTACTCGGCAGTGATTAATCAATTAATTATTCCATCGCTGTGCCAGTCAAGAGCCTTTCTGAGTGTTTACCATATGCCTGCTTGTATTGTTGGATGGCTGAGCAGCCAGGGTAGGAGTCATGTAAGGAAACCGGATCTGGGGAGCTGGCAGAGACACACTCCCACGTGGGCCAGGCACCAGCCTTGGGCCTGAGGACTCAGCTGGGCATCACACCTTTCACCCTTGAATATCCTTAGATCCAAGGCATCCCTAGGCTGGCTGTCCCTGCCCTTCGCGTTTTTCTCCTAGGGTGTCTTAGTTACAAGAGTGTTCTGCCAGCCAATGCAATGATCATTTAAAATGCTTTTGAGAGAAATAGTCCACATATGCTGGATTGGCCTTCTCTCCTGGGAAGAAGTGTCTGTGACTCCCATTGTTGTGATGCATCCACCAGAGAAGATACAGGCTCAAGATGATATATCTTTATTAGCCGGCCAGTGACAACATTGGTGTTTGGGACCCAACTACAGAACTGAGTGTTTCTCAGAGTGATCTTTATTATTATTATTATTATTATTATTATTATTGAAGGTTTATTTAATTAATATATGAGTGCTCTATCTGCATGTATACCTGCATTCCAGAAGAGGGCATCAGATCACATTATAGATGGTTGTGAGCCACCATGTGGTGGTTGGCAATTGAACTCAGGACCTCTGGAAGAACAGCTAGTGCTCCTAACCACTGAGTCATCTCTCCAGCCCTCAGGGTGAGCTTTTAAGCACAAAAATCACATCCTGGATTGACATACCTCAGTTAGCAAGAACAGTTAGCCAGAAGCAGAACTACCAAAGTCAAAAAAGCGGGGTTGTACATTCAGGGCCTTTCCTAGAGCTACGGACGTTGATGGATTAGGCCTTTGTTCTCCCTTTGGCAGGTGCTGCTGTCTACCCACTGGGTCCCAAGGTCTGACTGGCACCTCCATCATGGGATCAGTGGTGCTAAGGTCTGCGGTCTGTTACACCATAGCTCACTTTTGCAAATGAAGAGGAGGTGTCTCCTTCATAGCTGAATTCCATTCTCTGGTTCTCATGCCCCCATCCCAGGTACAATGTCTTCTCTTCCTACCTATACTCCATGTTGGATATTAAGATCTGACCCTCACTATGTAGCCCAGACTGGTCTTGAACTCATGGCAGTCCTCTTGTCTCCTGAGAGCTGGCATTACAGTCACCCCTCATCAGGCTTTGAAACCTTCCAACTTCTTTGAAACCATCCTGGGAACTGATGAGATAGACCAGTGGAGAAGGGACTTGACACCAAGCCTACCAAGTTTAGTTCAATCGCTAGGACCTACATGGTGGTGGAGAGAACAGACTGCACAGATCTCACACAGTTCTCCCCCAACCCCAAGTGAATAAATAAAACATAAAAATTTAAACTCCAACTTCACCTCTGTATTTTTGCTGTATGACTGTTCTGTTTGGGAATATTACAAATGGCTATTCTTTGCCTGACTGGGGCAGGGAGGGCAGTAATTCTACTGTGGGGGCAGATATGTGTCATTGTCAAGTGATCCTGCCCATTGCATTAGGGAGAAAATGGTTATACACACAGGGTAGAAAGTAAGGTCTAAAACAGTCAGCCATCCGAGAGGCCTGTGTCCAAGGAAGCAAGAGATTCCTAGTAGTGTGTGTTAAGTGTATGTGTTAAGAGATTCCTAGTAGTGTGTGCTAAGTTGGATGTGGAAGAGACTCAGGCAAAAGAGCAAGGTTAGGACTTGTGCTGTGCTTTAGTTGGTAGAGTATTTGCCTAGTGCATGAAGTCCTGGGTTCGATGCCCAGCACTACTCTAACCACATGCCTGTAACCTCAGTACTTGGGAGGCAAGAAGAAGTTCCAGGCTGTGTGGGGCAGCCTGGGGTACTTGAGACCCTGTTTCAAAAACAAAGCAAAACAATACCAACAAGATTCAAGTGATTCACTTATCCCGTGCTAATGCACACCACCAACTCCTTGCCAGCTCCCAGCAGTCGAGAGGTCCCCTGCGCATGGCCCCTGGGCCTCATCCTGCATCTCCTGTGAGCCACAAGCCTCCAACACTTGCCTCGGACAGTTCTAACTGTGGCCTTCAAGAACTTGTTCAAAGTTGTGCAGACTCTTAGCCCACATCCTCTGTTTATAAGGAAGATGGTTCTCTGTGGATTCGTGGGGCTGGCGAGATGGCTCAGTTGTTGAGGGCACTTGCTGCTCTTGCAGAGGACCAAAGTTTGGTATCCACGTCAGGTGGCTCACAGCTACTTGTAATTCTAGCTCCAGGGGATTCAATGTCCTTTTTCAATTTCCAGAGGCGCCCACACATACCAGCACATACACCCACTCACACGCATATAAATTAAAAAACCATTCCAGAGAAATTAACTCATTCACTCTCTAAGTTCCTTCATGACTTTTTTTCCTGTTTATTTTTTTATTTTGAAAATTACACTTACATATTTATGGGTAGTGACAATTTGGGAGTTTTGGCTTCTTTGAGAAACACAGAAATATTACGGGAATATGTTTTTGTTTTAATCCCAGGTGTGGGATATGGGACTGCTTCAAATTATCCACAGCAGCTATGTTTTGCCTCGTGCTCTAGCAGGGGTGTGATTTTTGCCAATTGCAGATAGTTATTGTGATTGTGTGACATTTAAAATTCTGAGGGTTTTCAAAGGGTCTATAAATGCTAGGGCCCCAAGAGGTGTGTGCGTTATTGGTTGAAGTTTGTTAAGTAATCATGTGCAAAGAAGAAACTAGATATCCTGACAGCAAAGATCCTCCAATGAACTCGAGACCCAAGTCAGAAGGAAGTAGTCTAAGGATAATGTCGCCTCCTTTTCCCTCTATCCTTCTTCCTCTCCTGTCTAGTGTTAGGGGACGAAAGGGTACAAAAAGGGCTGAGAAGGTGGAAGAAAGAAAAAACCACAAAACAGCAAATGACAGCTCTCTCTCTCTCTCTCTCTCTCTCTCTCTCTGTCTCTCTCTCTCTGTCTCTCTGTCTGTCTCTCGGCCTGTCTGTCTGTCTCTCTCTCTCTCTCTCTCTCTCTCTCTCTCTCTCTCTCTCTCTCTCTCTGTGTGTGTGTGTGTTTATGTCCATAGAGACTTAGTTTGGGTTTTATTGCTGTGAAGAGACAACATGACCACAGTAATTCTTATAAGGGAAAAGACTTCATTGGGGGCTGGCTTGCCGTTCAGAGGGTTAGTCCATTATCTTCGTGTCTGGAAGCATGGCGGCATGCAGGCAGGAATAGTGCTGGAGGAGCTGAGAGTTCTGCATCTGGATCCTCGGGCAGCAGTTCCTCCAACTAGGCCACCCCTCTTAATAGTGCCACTTCCTATGGGCCAAACATTCAAACACATGAGTCTAGGGGCCATTCCCACTCAAACCACCACACACGGTATATATGAATTGTCTCTATTTCTGCCTTGTGGGTTTTGGGGGTTGGCAGGAGCACCTCTACCCACTGAGCCACCTCAGCAGCCTTGGATTTTTATTCTACCTTTTTTGCTTGGATGAAGCAATCCTGCTTCATCTATAATAAGACTTGAGGCAAGGCTATGATACTTCTCCAGTGTCTTTGAGTTGGGGTCAACCTCCCTAAATGCATTGAATTTCTATATGGATTTGTCTGATAGGGTTGTGCTTATCTAATGATAAACAAACATAAGTCTCTGTTTGACTAGTTGGGTTTTCTTCCCCTTTCTCTACAGAATGTGACATGCTTACAGCTTACATCCTGTGCTGTAATTAGCACATCTATGATTTCTCATGTCTTTTTTTTTTTTTTAAAGATTTATTTTTATTTATTGTAGCTGTCTTCAGACACACCAGAAGAGGGCATCGGATTCCATTACAGATGGTTGTGAGCCACCATGTTGCTGGGAATTGAACTCAAGACCTCTGGAAGAGCAGTTAGTGCTGTTAACCACTGAGCCATCTCACAGGCCCGATTTCTCATGTCTTAATGTTACTTAACTTGACTTTTTAAGTCCCTCAATATACCGTACCATCCTGCTACCTCCAGTCACCTTTACTGCCTTTCCACAGAAGCCACTTTGTTTTCATCTGCATGGAGTTTTTCTCTTCCTGGACCTTTACCACTTCTTCATTTATCCCTCAGGCTTTCTTGCCCTGGCTGGAATAGATTGTATCCTGTTGAGTAGCAGCATTGATAGCATACAGCCTTGCCTTGATCCTGATCTCAGGGGAAGGAATTTCTGAGCTATGTCTTATGTTAACTTGTGCACAATGTATGTTTGAGATGGTTTGTGGCACTTCGGCTGGCCCTGCCTTCCTGATCCTCCTGCATCCGTTTTAGGTCTTAGGTGTGTGCCCTATTCTATTCTGTAGGCTTATTGCCCACGGCTCACACAGGGCAAAAAGAACATGACACTGCTCCTTTCCTCTCTTGCTTTGGCTAATAGTCCAATGTGAGTATTCTGTGTCATTTCCTGGTAAAACTCGATGAGCTGGTTTGAATTTAAGCTTTTTTCCCCCATTGATAAAGAGATAGTCATCATCTTAAATTAAGATTATGGGATTTAAGTGAGAATGAGGTACTATGTTCTATGCAGGGTCTGTGAAATGGATGCGGTGCCTTTGGACAACTTTCAAAGACAGTGGCGGGTGCGTGGACAGCACCAAGCTAGGACCATTGTTGTGTTGCTCTGTGCT
>JADRCC010569618.1:0-10463 GCA_019843855.1 Hylomyscus alleni | reverse complement strand
CATGTGTAGAGAATGACGCTAGAAGTCACACAGACTAGAGCATGCCGGGAAAGTACTCCTTCAGCACATCCCCAGGTTCACAGGGGTCATTTTCCTGGCATGCTCTGGTCTGCGTGACTTCTAGCGTCATTCTCTGCACATGCGCACAGGGTACAGGTTCAAGCTTACAAAGGTAGGGAGAAATGGCTCTCCATCCCAGTAAGCAGTTTGGATGTGGAAGGAAAGCTGGAGGTGAGCAAAAGGAACTGCATCTTATGGCTTCCTTGGGGGGAGCTGCTTAAGCTCAGCAGCTTTGACTCTAAAACCAAGTGCCGGAGAATAGAGGGAAAGTGGGGATACAAATGTATTCCTTTTCCATTTAATGTAAAGAGTCTAGACAGTCACTCCGTGTCTAAGTTCAGTAGAGCTTGATCCCCGCCATGTACCTCTCAGGACCCTAGAGCAAGGGTCCGTTTGCCTCCCACTTGGCACCAGGCAAGTGTCGGGCGCTCGCAGACACACTAGTAGCTTTCTTACATTTAGGAACCACGAGGCACACGCCTTGGAAACCTGATGGAGGGGTGGGAACACGTTTCCAGAAGCATTATAATTTATGCCATGCTGCTTTGTTGAAGGGAAACCTCGCTTCTATTTACAGCTTTAATAAGCTACTTCTTGCATCTTAATTGCATCACCTGTGGAGTCATGGGGTATGTAAATTTAAAAGACCTTTTATCAGGTAACCCCAGATGTTATGTGCGCTTATCATATACCCTCTCTTAAAATGTTCTCTTCTAAAAAAGTTAGTTTTCAGATTAAAGTTCTTAAGGAAAATTTACTTATCATTGTTTTTATTTTATTTATTTATTTATTTATTTTTGATCTCATGACCAAGGCAAGGCACCTTGTCATGAACGATAAGACGTTGTTTCTAAAGCAGAGATGGTGAAAAACTGCTGGAATCCGGGAAACCATTGGCTATGGTGAGTGAGATGATATAAGATTTTCAATGAAAAAGAAACATGGAATTCAGGATGAAAATTTGACACAACTTTAAATAAGCTAAGTGTCATTTTATCAGCAGTTTCAGTATAACATCCTAAATAATAGTTTCTACTCTGGCACTGCTCGTCTATATGGCTGCTAGAAGGGGCCACAGACTCAGGCTCACAATGACTACTCTTTAAAATTAACGCATGCTTTTAACACTTTCTTCTCTTTTCTGGTGTGTCTAATAAGCCCCACTTATTAGATAAAAAAACCCTAACTTGTTCAGTATTGCATTCTGTTGTTCCCAATCAATATGATTAACATGTACATAAGGCCAGTTTATAATTACAATCTATTCTGCAATATCTATAGTTTTTTTTTTACCTATAATTAAATACAGCTAATGTTCACAAAATACATAACTACTAGTTTTCCAGTCTCAAGCTACCAATATTGATTCAGGATGCATGTATGTGGTTGTGTGCCTATGTCTGCATGCCTGTGTGTACATGTGTGTGCACCTGTATGTGCACATTGTGTGTCTATATTTGTGTGTATGTTTATGTGTGTGGTTCATGTGTCTGAGTGTCCATGTGTGTGTCTGTGTATAGCCTGTGTTTGTGTGTAGATATCCAGGTTTGTACACCATTTAGATCTTTGCTTCTGAATGACTCTCAGTTGCTATTACCTTCAACATAACATAAAGATTAATTCCAATATCTCTCCCTTCAGAACTGCATACAAATAGCTTCTGGGACTTCTGACATTGCATAGAAAATGAAAATGAAAATGAAAATGAAAATGAAAATGGAAGGCAATCTTTCCTTTCCCCTTATAATACAGCTTGCTTTTTCCCTTAAAAAGTCAAATGATCAAGTCTATCCTTTTTTTGGTCCCTTTGAGTTCATGAAACAATAGTGAAAAGAAGCAACTCTTTGTGTTTCCACTTTTATAAAAAAAATTTCCTAGAATGTGATATAACCTTCAGTTTAAAAATTAACTCAAAATGTCCTTTATTAGTATTTTTATTGATTTTTTTTTTTAGTTCTCCTTCCTCAAATACATAACTACAGACATGTCGGCTCACCTCTCGCTGTCTTCCATACACACATCATTATAAAATATGTTGTTAATGTTTATGTCACTTGCCTAATTTTACTCAAGCCCAGCATCCAGACTTCTGATGGTTTTTGGCCAAGCGTAGGGTATCTGTGTGACTTCCAGTCCATATTACACTTTTTGCCTTTCCTTTATTAATAGTTTCATCTCTCCTCTGAACGCTGCCTGCTGCTTCTTTCTGTTTTTAGTGTGGCTGTCATCTCTGGACTCTGCCTCTCCTCTGAAGTCTTTTCATAGAGCTGGCATTTCATATGAGATTTTTTTGGGGGGGCTTCCCCCTTTCCATTTCCGTATGTGAAAGGTTAGCTTCATGCATAGATTCTTTACTGCCCCTTCTTCCAATCACTACACATCTTTTTGGTTCTTTTTCTGGATATGTACCGGGCATGTGTATGGTGGGTGTGTGCTCCCTGTGTGCATTTGTGAACACCAGAGTTCAATTTCAGGCATTTTTCTCTATTGCTCTCTGCCTTCCTTTATCAGACAAGGTCTCTCACTGAAGCAGGAGCTTACTATTTTCTGCATAGACTGCCTGGCTATGTGAGTGATGGCTGGCCGGATGTGTGCTGGGAAGATTGGGGGCCCCTATTTCAGCAGACTGACTCAAACGCTCTCCTCCCAGACCTTCTCTTTCCTTATTCTCAACCTGTGGGTCATGACCCCAACTGGGGTCACATATCAGATACCCTACAAGTCGGATATGTGTATGACAGTTCATAACACTAGCAAGATTACAGTTACGTAGTAGCAAAGAAGATGATTGTAGAGTCTGGGGTCACAACATGAGGAACTGTATTAAAGGGCCACAGCCTTAGCAAGGTTGAGAACCGCCGCTTAACATTAAAAGCACCTGCCTTGGATGACTTTAAAGGGGCTGCACAGATTGCAGCCATCTTTTCTATGATGGCATGGCTCCCCCAACTTCATCCACTGTTTCATCTAACAGGGTATCTGGGCATTAGAGATTAGAAAAAAGAGAAGGGAAAGAAACAACTACCTTTAAGGCTTCCCCTCTCTGGCATTCTATAGTGTGGGGTAGGGTCTCCATGGAGATCATCTCTATTTTTTTCTTATGCTCCATCCTGAAGCCAAGCTCTACTTGATTCAAGAGCATCAAACACCTTCAGTTACATACACATCCTGCTGCCTGAGGTCTGAGACCCTGTGTGCCGCGTCCTCCATGACCTTGATCGTCTAAGAAGAGGATTTACCATAGACTTTATGAACCTGGTCGGTTTTTGTACAAGCCAAGTTGTAAGTTGGCTTACTTCCTTGAAGACAGCGCATCTCCCCTGTCCTTTGCCTCTTTGATGTTTGCAGTGGCGTTTGACAGGACGTGGAAAATAACAATAGCCATTCAACAAGCTCTGAGATGCCACTCTGTAGAAATTTTGTATTTCTTATAGTTCGTCATCAAAATAGTCTGGGTAAACACGAGGTATTTCTAGTCAGGTTGCACTACTAAATGCCTCATGGATAGATGAAAAACCTGGACATTTGTCTATATGCGGGTGCCAGTGTGAAGATTAATGAGCCAAATCTGGAATTCAAAAAAGTACCGCTTTATAGCAAGCACTGTACAATGCAACCAGTTTTCTATTACTAGAGAAATGATGCTGTATAAAGTGGACAGCTTACTAACATGACATCTGGTGACCATAATTACATGGCAAACTTTTTTTTAAAAAAGCATAGACTGGAAGATAACCATAATCAGTTAGTTACCAAAGGTAACTAGAGATAACGAGATTTGGCTAGAACCCAGAATTCTACCCCACCATGCAATGCTGCTCTGGAAGCAAGAACTGAGTTGATCATACTGGAGAAGAAAAATCTATCCTGTGAGCACTCTGTGCTCTTCTGTGAAACACTCTGGGATATGTAGTCTATCTTCTGGGTTTCACTCTGGGATCCATGACCATCCATTAGAGAGACTGCAGTGGGGTCCAAGTGGCTCTATTACATAGCCATAGTTTGAAATTTAGAAATAGAAGCACTTGCAAGTGTATCTTCCTTACAATCTGGTTAGGATATTAGTCATAACAGCAGGCCAAATCAGATACCACAAAAAAAAAAAAAAAAACTATCTGTGTATATTTAACCTGTGTACTTAAACATAAACTAGGCAAATACTTTTCCCATTCATTATGTATGGCCAGGGCTTTTGATGGCTTACTTATTGGGAACATATCTTTTGTCCTCTCCCACTGTTGTTTAAGCATAATAAACTCCTATCAGCACACGAAGCAGACTGCAGTGAGCTTCAGCAGCTTCCTGGAATATCTCTACTCTTTGTTTTTACAGATTCTTGATTTTATTCTTGACTTTCATTTTTTAACCAATATTCTATTTTTAGTTCAAGCAACTTTATTTCTAATTATTTTTTGAGAATTTCACACATACATACATACATACATACACGCATACATACTATATTTATATGATTTCCACCCTCTCTTTGGTCCTACTTTATCTTTTCCTGTCTCCCTTCAACTCATCTTCAAAATTATGACCCTTCTCCCATAATTATATTTACACACACACACACACACACACACACACACACGACTGACTACTAGGAACTAGATAACAGGATGGAGCTTGTCTCTCATGCAAATGGATTCTTTCTCCCACCATTAACAACCATTAACTGCTCACAGATCTTCATCTTACAGCCAGGTCACGTGAAATTTCCACCATATATATATATATATATATATTGGCTTGTCAACTGATGTTGTCTTTCAGCCTGCCTTGTTCAGGTGACCATGTTGCTGAGACTTCATAATTTACCCAGATCCTTCAGGCAGCTCCCTAATCTTGGCAACATTATTTAACTTCCCATACAAAGCTATACAACCTAACTCTCATTTTGCATTCTTATTTTGCAGTGCGATACTTGATGAGAGCAGATAACCAATACTAATTCGGTTGTGATAAATATGTTTGGGTAAAGCTAACATTTGGATAAATATTCAGGTCAACTTTGAGAGAAGAGACAGATGACAGACCTTGTTGCATAGACTGCAATGCCTATTTGCCTGGATAGAAGTCTCAAGTCTATTAACTATTTTAACTTTACGCAGTTCTTGTCTTAACTTGCCTGCCCCTCTTTTCCTCCATATGCAAACTGAGAATGGTCTGTGTATCTTCTGGGTCTCACTGTACGAAGGAAAGATCACGTTTATGTAAAGCACTTAAAAAAAGACCACGGAATGTGAGCACTGAGGTGCACGAGTATCATATTCTAGCAAGCAAGGCATATTCAATATACAAGAGATGTCCATCAATGCAGTCTTGAAAACAGAATGTGAAATGTTAGTTCACCTGCAAGTGATAAATTTAGACTGTCTAGAAAGAGCTGTCATTCCAGTATTTGCCTATCCATTAGTGGCCAGCATTTGATCCTAAGTATCCTCAGAAGAGGACTTAGGTCTGCCTCATTCTCTGTACATGCATAATACATACTGCCCGCAAGTCACTAAATATTTCCTGAGTAAATGAATAAAAGCATGTTCAAATAGAATAAAATGGTAAAGGCTCTACGCTCTGCCCTCCACACTAACCTATAAATACGGATGGATTGCTTCACACTTAAGAAACAATCTATCTCTTCTCCAAGTTGATCTTCATGGTAACTTTATATTTAATTATCTTGAGTTTATAAATATGGAATACAAAGTAATCTATCCCAGGTCATACAGCGAATCATCTTCGGTTGTGGCTAGGGTTCAAACTTAGGAGTCTCTGTGCCCTCGCCTACATAATGTCACTACTCACTTCAGATAGTCCTAAACTAATCCCAGCTAATTCTCAGAACCATCTCCCCCAGTTTGTCCTTTTTGACTTCGGATGTCCTTAACTCTCTTTAATTCTAAACTCTAAGCATCAGTGTAGGAGAGAAACGGCTACTCTTCCACTCAGGCTGTGTTTTCGCTCTCACTATAAGCTCTATCATAAAAACAACCAAGCATGAGATTAAATGCAGTTTATGAAATATGAGCATCACTTGTTTAATTTGCTTTAAATACTTTACCTTTGATGCATTTAATAACATAATTATGCTAATACTGTGTAGCGCTGTTTTACATCAACCAGCACAGTTCTTTAGATTCTGTCAAGGTCGCCTGCTCCTGCAAGTCAGTCCCAAATTATTGGACAGTAGAACATGCTGCCAAAAGCAGTGAATAGACAGATCTTAGGGACTTTAGAGACTAATAGCTTAATGACACCTCAGTGTAAGCCAATCCACAAGACATCCTAGCAAGTAAGACAAAAAGGACTACGGGCTCAGTGGGAGGCAAATGCTCATGTGTTTGAACGTATTCAGAACACAGAGATTTTTTTTTATTCATAACTATTCCTAACACTAAGTCTCTCCTATGTTATTATGATTCTCTTATGAATAACAGCGAAGTCCCTTGTGAATAATAGCATATTGTCACATCCCAACTAATAGGATGTAGGTACAGTGTCTTTGTTTTCACAGGGCCAATAATATTTCCCCCTAAATCAAAACCACCCAACGTTAAGTGGATATAGTGAATTTACCCAATATTTACTCAATTTGATGTTTTAAATTTTTTATTATTTATTTATTTACTTATTTATTTGATTTTATTTTGTTTGTTTTTTGTTTGTTTTGTTTTGTTTTTTTAACTTTTATTGCATTATAATGAGAAAAGTTACATGATTTCAATTTGTCTGAATTTGTTAACATTTAAAAAACATATTTTAAGTAAATAGAATTAAATCATTCTTGTTTCCCTTTTGTATCCCAACTCCTCCCTGAGACTCCTTCGAGGTTTCTCTGTGTAGCTCTGGGCGTCCTGGAATTCATTCTGTAGACCCTATTGAAAAATAATTTTTTAATCTATCATTTCTCTGTGTGTATGTGCATGCACACAAAAGGTCAGAGAAAAAGCCACAATGGTCAGTTCTCACCTTCTACCATGTGGGTCCCGGGGATTCAACTCAGATCCTCAGGCTTGGCAGTAGGTACCTTTAGCTTCAGAGCTATCTCTCTGGCCCCAATTTCTCTTATGTTTTACCCATGACATTGGATACCCTGAGAAGCAACAATGGTTTCAGGACAGTCTTTTCCTTGAGCTTAAGATGAAATGGAAAGCTCAGAATTTATTTTAGTGTAAGAATAAAATATTCACTAACTTGGGGCTTAAATGACATATTTTGGAAAGACAAACTCAACAGATTATTTTTGTTGACCGTGTACCTGTCAGGGAGGAAGTATTCAATGGTTTCCTAACTACTCAAATTAGAATGAAGGGTTTCAGGAAAAGAGATTGAGAGTGATTCATGATATGAAACAAAAACAAAGGGCCTTCAGAGGAAGAGTGTGTCAATGTGGCTGTTACAGAATTCCTAGGAGAGGAGTAAATAGATAAAAGTCTGGATAGATCTGGAGAAATCTGAGGATTTAGTACTGGAGAAATGACTTAGTGGATAGAGAGCTTACTGCACAGGCATGAAGACATGTGTTGAGAACTTTAACATCTATGCAAAAATCCAGCACACTGAGGTGTGTCTATAGTCACAGCATTGGGGCCAGGGCAGAGACAGGAGGATCCTGTTTGAAAGGTGTTTGATTAACTTATAAGTGGATTTTATGAGCACTAGCTTTAAAAAACAACAACAACAAAAACCTAGTCCTAACCCAAAATATTTCATAAGGTCATGTCGTATTAAACCTTTAACCTCCTAATATGTATTTTCCCATAAGTATTCTTTGAGAGGGGCAATTCTTAGGAAATAAGACTGAAACTACAAGGTATGCAGTCCTCCCATTGCATACTATATACATGTTTTATTAGAAAAACAAAAATCTTCTTTATCTACTTGTTTGTCATATGACTAAGAATTGCTCAGTTTCTAATTTTGGTCTTTAACCCCTCCCCAAAAGAATAATTTCTGAACATACAACAAAAATTTCAATCCTAGGAGGTCCTGGATTCTAGAACACACACAAGCTGTTGTTCTTACCTACATTTGAAACTCCAGACAAGTTGTAATGCCTGTTAACAGATGGTCCTTATTTTCACCCAAATACCAATAGCTATCTGGCAATCCAGATCCAAGAATTTTATGAAGATAAATTAATTAGCATTTATAAATTTTCCTAAGTATACACACTACCAGCAAATCCAGTGAATTTCATTTACAAACATTTAAAGTAAAACTTGAATGCTGAAAGAACAACACTAGTCAAGAGAGCAAGAGACAGTGCTGCGTCATACAAAGAACATTGGTGGAAAGTCACTCGCTAACTAAAAGGAGAGGCATGCAAAGAGGAGGTGCCTTCTCATTGTTCCTAAAATAGCAGTCAAAACTACCTCTCAAGAAGAATAGCCTTCTGAATTCGCATTTCTCAAGGAAACGAGTTTCCTACTTGTAAAGGAAACCAATGCCATAAAGTTTCTTTCATACTGAGCAGTAAAGAAACTGTATGTTAAATCCTACCATTAATTTTCATTCAAAAACCTGCTCTGCTGAATTCCCAGGTGTTCAGAGTGGTTGGCTACATAAGGAGAGATCCAATGAAAAATGGGACTTCACTAATGTTTTAGTGAAAAGAGTCTAGTGATATAAAACCTATGAAGCTTGGGGTTTTGTTGGTTTGTTTGTTTTTTTCCATCTTTCTCCTTTACTCAGAGAGGAGGTCAATTTAGGAACCCTGTAAAATAGAAACTCTTTGGAAGAAGCTCTTCTTGCCTTCTCTGTTGCTCAGCGCAGGATAGAGTTAATTCTGGGTTGGAATAAATGATGACTAAGCATCCTCTCTTATCTAAATCACACACGGTTTCAAAGGACTGGGCAGAATAGGAAACTCCCCAAGAGCACAGATGCCACCTTCCTCTTCTTTTATAAACCCCGGGTTGAGTCTAGAAATCTGCTGACAGAAGTGTCATTTGAACAAGGTGAGAAGAAACAGGACGAAGGACAGGTGGTGTGAAAACAAAGGAAGGGGGAGAGAAAGAAAGATGTAGAAAAGAGAGAGGCGTCTCAGAGAGAGGAGCCTCAGAAGGGAGAGGAAGCGATGAAGGCGTGGAGGGGTGAGGAAGCTAGAGGGATGCATCCATCGTCATCCGCATCTTCTGATTCCTCCTGTGGAAGTTACTGAAAAGGTTCTATCTGACATTCAAATGACATTAATGCGAAAACCATCAGTTCCCGAGTTATTTCAACGACTCACTTAGGAAATACCAAAGGCAGACACTTCTGTCAATAAGAGTGAGTTTGCTCTCTTCGGGAATATTTTCACAGAACCATCTATGCATGGGTCCTTCTGTTTGTACAGGAACTAGAACACATCCGTTATTATTAGGGCCACGTGCAAAGACTACATTGTTTTCTTTCGAGTCTTAAAATCCACACTGATCATTGGCTTTTTTTTTGCTCCTGAAGACGGGTTGAAACAAATGTCTGTCCTAAAGGTGAGGCCCCCCTTCACGTTTGTACAGTTCAGGGAATCAGATCCCCACCTGCATTTCACCAAAGAGAAAGCAGTTCAGGGGGTGCTGTCCAAGGTTCGAGTGCTGAGCGCCCCCACAGGCAGGACTTAACAGCTCTCCACCTGCAGCGTATCAGAAAACTTCATATGGAAATGAGTTTTCTCACCAGAGTTTCCCACTCACTTTATAGTCAGATTCTAATTTTTTTATGAATGAGAGTGTCACGATGACCTTGAGTTTCTGGTCCTGCTGTCTCCACCTCCGGAGTACTAGAGCGCAGCACCGTGCCGGATTTTACACGATGCTGGCATCCACCATTAGCTTCGCAGAGGCTTGTCAAGCACTCGGCCAACAGTGCTACACCCCCAGCCAACCTATTAAATCTCATTTCTTCCATTATGTTTGTTCTTGTCGAGCTGTTTTGTTTTGTCGCTTAAGTGTACTGTTACAAGCAGAGGAATTTAACTTGGTCTCCAAGGCAGCGATACTGATTGACAAGGAAACGTGAAAATATATATGTATATATGGAAGTAAGCGTCCCTCGTAGCTTGTACAGCTTCTTTTTCAAAAACGTTTCTCAACTTGGCTACTAGTTGAGCTCTACTAGTCAATTTTTACTTTAAAAGAAATTCTGGGAACTAACATGGCATCTGGGAAGCAAGAAGTCTGTGAAATTATGCAGACACTCCCATGACGAGATGGGGTTGTTTAAAGCGGCATACACAATGAGACACGATTTGTCAGCACAAGAAATAAGTCGGAGATAATAGAACAAGCCTCTTGTACTTGTGAAAGTGTATCTTCCCTGAATACTTAGAAGCTATTTAGAAAACAATTCAGGCCTTCGAAGAGAAAATGGAAGCAAAGCTAAGGGAAGTAAGTCGCATGTTTTTGGGTCCTTCTGAT
>JADRCC010569617.1:5964-21177 GCA_019843855.1 Hylomyscus alleni | reverse complement strand
AAAAAACAATGAATTCTTGAAATTCTTAAGTAAATGGATGGAACTAGAAAATTTCATCCTGAGTGATGTAACCCAATCCCAAAAGAACACATATGGTATGAACTCACTGATAAGTGGATATTAACCCAAAATCTAAGAATACCCAAGATACAATTTATAGACTACATGAAACTCAAGAAGAAAGAAGACCAAAGTGTGGATACTTCTTCCCTTTTAGAAAGTGTAACAAAATAACAATGGCAGGAGATACAGAGACAAAGTGTGGAGCAGAGACTGAAGGAAAGGCTATCCAGACACTGCCTATGGGGGCATTCACCTGGAGGGTCCATCCCATATACAGTTACTAAACCCAGACATGGTTGTGGATGCCAAGAAGTGCTTTCTGACAGGATCCTGATATAGCTGTCTCTTGAGAGGCTCTGCCAGACCCTGACAAATATAGACGTGGATGCTTTCAGCCAACCATTGGACTAAGCATAGGGTTCCCACTGGAGGAGATAGAGAACGAAGTGAAGGAGCTGAAGGTGTTTGAAACCCCATAAGAGGAACAACAATATGAACCAACCAGACCCCCTCCCAGAGATTCCAGGGATTAAACCAACAACCAAAGGGTACACATGGTGGGACTCATGGCTCCAGCTGCATATGTAGCAGAAGATGGTCTTTTCAAACATTAATTGGATGAGAGGCCCTTGATCCTGTGAAGGCTCGATGCCCCAGTGTAGGAGAATGCCAGGACAGGGAAGCAGGAGTGCGTGGGTGGGGGAACACTTTCATAGAAGCAGTGGGAGGGGGAATGATATAGGTGTTTTCAGAGGGAAAACCAGGAAATTTCTTACATCCAGTTATATATGGAGAGGACAAACTAAAGTT
Organism: Hylomyscus alleni; assembly: GCA_019843855.1. Taxonomy (NCBI): domain Eukaryota; kingdom Metazoa; phylum Chordata; class Mammalia; order Rodentia; family Muridae; genus Hylomyscus; species Hylomyscus alleni. The sequence goes on along the minus strand of JADRCC010569617.1, from coordinate 20,304 downwards.
TGATGGATGTCAATAAAAACAGTGAAATTTTTTTGAAAAGATAGTAATTTCTAAATTCACTCCACTGACACAGAGAAGTAAATAATTAAAAAACAAAAACAAGCAAGATAACAATATATTCTTGGAGTTTTAGTGACATCCAGTTTTGAGTGGATTTCTAATTTGATTCTTATTTTTATTGTCTATTGATTCAAACTTTGTTGTTTATAGTTCTCTTTCATAAATTCAGTTTTTATAGCATGGGCATCATTAATAATAAGAATCCTTATGATATTTTCTAGAGACCCTTAATGTTATTTTACACTCCTATTTTTCCTTCATTTTAATCGCTCCCTCATTCATTTGAGCCCATTTCCCTCATACTATTATTGCTATGTTCCACTGTCTTGCTCTCTCACAAGTCTCACCTCAGGACTGGCAGAAAAGTACAGTCATTAAAAGTACAGTTGTAGAGACCAGTTCCAGTAAATCAATCTAAACATCATCTCACTTACCATAGGCTCAGGTATCATTGTGGAAGAAGGGTAGGAAGATTGTAAGATCAACATCATTTGCTGTGTGATTGTTTCTCCTGAGTATGTCAGAAATCTTAACCCTAAAGTCTCACAGACATGACTCTCTAAACATGAGATGAAAAGGAACAGCAGTAAGCATGTTAATATGGAAAAGGAAAGCTGAGGATTGCTCAAGGGTACAGAAAGAACCACAAGGGAATTAAGGTTTGCTAAGAGCAGAAAAATAGTGTTCCCAGGCAAGAGCACACCAATCCTTGTCAAAGGAATGGTCAAGGTTGAAAACATACATATTAGCAAAATTGTACTGACTGAGACATGTGCATTAAGGGATGTGTGTGTGTGTGTGTGTGTGTGTGTGTGTGGGTGGGTGTGGGTGTGGGTGTGTGTGTAAAATTACAATAAGAATAGTCCATTGTTTTGGAAGAAAAGCAGTGGTGTGTGAGAGGCTTTGGAGTGAGGAAAAAAGGAGAAAATGATGCAATTATAATTTCAAAAATTAAAAACAAATTAAAAAGACTGTTATTAATATGCTTTTTATCAGGAACACTTATAGGTCAATACACTAAGTGGTAGTGTATTAAATTTCATGTATACAATCTCAAGAATTCTCTCATCTCTGAAAGACAATATTGGAATGTTTGGGTTTTACTTTATTATAAACATGATAAATTTATGAGAGGAAAATCCTTCTAAAATATTTCCCAATGTATTTATAAGGTAGGGTACATATAAATTTTGCATGGACTAAATGTGTGGAGATTGTGCTTAAAGAAAAATAACTGTAAATATTAACATAAGTGATGTATGATATATATGTAGGTGTATGAATGTGTCTCTGTTTCCTACTTCCTCCTAGGTACACACTAGGATGACAAATTCTTGAATTACTGTGTCCAACATTTACAAGTGTTGAATCATTTACATAGAAACCAAATTTAGTGTTCTGCCAACAAATATTTTGCCCACTCAGACATATTTCCCCCCAAATACCTATTTTCTTTATATATATATATATATATATATATATATATATATATATATACACACACACACACACACACACACATACACACATATATATTTAATGCATATGTGTATCTGAACACATGCATATATATATATGTAAACAATTCTACCTATATATGAATATATATATAATTTAATATGGCATGCAATAAAAATTATTAGAAAAGAGACCATAAAGTAGAGTGGGAAATGATAACAAGAGAAAAGGAGAAAATGTAATTATATTATCAACTCAAAAAAAAAAAACCCTAAAAAAAATCAGCATACAACACAGGGTATTTTTTTAATGTGTTAAAGACCTGTGCATTCAATCTCTAATATCATATATTTGATATTTAAATAAGTATATTGCAAAACAATTTCCTGACCGAATTAATTCTTTTCCTTTCTTTGCTTCACTCCATTGCTCCCTCTCTTGTCTATGGATCCATCTAACTAATTGAAAATGGCTCTAAGTATTCTCCTTTATTAGTATTATTAATTAATTAATTAATTAATTTACATCTGGATCACAGCTCCCCTTCCCACCTCTTCTACTATTCCCTCCTTCTCAATTCACCTGACTCCATCCACCCCTCCTCTCCTCCCTTTCTCCTAAGAAAAGGGGAGGCTTCTCCATTTGAAGTCTTGAATCTCACTGAGAAGGGAGAATGGAATAGACACCAGGGGTGATGGGTGGAGTGGATTTGGTAGGCAAGAGGGAGGGGTTTGGAACAGGAGGTATAAAGTGGACCTAGTACAGAGGGAGAGAGTACTTCAGGAAACAACTAGACTAGGGGCAGGGGGATATAAGGGAAGTGATACTATCCTAGGGCAATGGAAACGCCCAGGAATCTATGAGGGTAACACTAAATAAGACTCCTAGCAAGAGGATCTGGACAGCTACTGTAACCAGAAAGTAAGATTCTCATTTCAACGTACTGCACATTTAAATTGCAATGCAGGAAGAAAAACTATATACCTTATTTGCAGGAATATGATTATCGTCTCTGGTCTTTTGTCTTTATTCTGTTTATCTCACAAAGATAACAGCATATTTACTGATTGTGGGAATGAAGTGATGATAAAGCTGTCACAAAATTTCTGGGAAGCTGATGAGTGCAAAGGCAGGCCAGTAAGCATAGAAGGAAAAAGCTTTTTTTTTTTTTTTTTTTTTTTTCTGAAACATTACCAATAATGACACAAAGCATATATTGTATCTACTACAATGAACAAAGAATTCAGCAATGGTCAAGTAAATATTTGTTTTGCAATTTGGTGTTTTGATAGCTATTCATTAAATTCCACAATGGGGTAATTTGTCGCATAGTCAATTTTAATTAAAACATCTGTTCACACTCCAAGGTATGCTGTGAATAATTAGATTGCTTTCATGGCTTTTGTGCATGTGTGTTTTTAAATTGAAGAAGCTCATTAGGCATAACAGTATCCTAATTTGTTCAAATTAATTACTGCTTATTAAATATTCAAAATGGGCTAACATGAGCAATAATATACAGAAATCAAATAACTAGCATCAGGATGTTTTCCTAATATATAAGCAGCACATTGTGTGTGGATACCTCATCGTCAGGCTTTTTATCCATGGGCACTTTTCCCTGGAGATTCTGGTATCTTAATTCCATCAGAAAATGCATCAAAAATATTATAATATATTGAATTGTTTGTGGAGACTTAGACATACAGGTAAGGATGAGTACAAGGAAATTTTTATGTTAGTTGTTATAATTTCAAATGTTAAAATAATGTTTTCCCAGTCAAACTTCTATTAACTTGAAGAGTTCATTCTAACTTCTCTTAAAATAATAGTTTTTCTATAATGATAGAGAAGATAGAAACATACAGGTAATTGAATATAAATTATTTTTCAATAGTGCATTCTAGTAAAATATCTTTTATAATGAGTAATAACTTACTTTACTAAAGTTATTTTCCATTATAAAATTAAGAGAACAAAATAGAACTACATCTGAGTCAAGTCACTATTTCCATTTCTGGGGTAATACCATATTCTTGAAACATATTCATCTAGCTTGTAAGACCCAAGACAAAAATGGGGTGGGGCTAGATAATCTTATCTTGAGACGTAAGCCAAAGAGAATGATAAGCACTTAGGACTTCATGACAAGGATCTGTGATGATTGCTTAGTTGTTGCACATTTCCAATTCTAGGGGTGATGGCAGTGAGTTGGGAAAATGGATTTTTCCTTTCTCCTTACCTTTTGATTTTGATCTCTGGCACTGAGCTTAAGTGGTAGCATCTTGCTCAGTTCTCTGATTATTTAGCTAAGAAGCTAAATTCATAGTTAACTTCTTTAATATTTTATAACATTATCATTACATCCAAATTTTCTTCCCTTTCCTCTCAACTCTTTCTCAGTTGGCTCAAATGATTTCTCCCTTAATGTATAAATATGTCCAGCTGAGTTGACTGAGCTTTGCAAGGATATATGTGTTTTAGAATGGCCCCTTGGGATTGGATAGCTTATCAGGGATCTTGTAATTACCCTCCTAGCAAAATTGATTTTCCTCTCCTAGCAACCATTAGTTGCTTGTAGCACTTTATATAGGGGTGGGATCTTGTGAAATTTTCCATCTTTATATGACTGATATAGCCATTGAAGTTGCAGGGGTCTTGTTTAGGTGAATATATTGTTAAGGTTTAGTGACTGCTATGACTACTATGTCATGTATAAAAGTCACTACTTATTGGGAAACTTCCTGATTCTCTCTTACAACCTTTCCATCTCTTCTGGAATGTTCATTCATCTATAGATGTGAATGAGTACCTATATAAGTGGATCAATTTGGGATTAGTACGATAGAGTCAGTTTTCTTTGCATTTTGACCATTTGTGAATTTCTGTAATAGTCTCTGTTTACTGCAAAAAGAAGCTTCTTTGATAAGGATGACCATAAGGATAGGTAATTGGAATGCAGTTGGGAATTGTGTTAGTTTTAGAACTTGAGCATAGTTTAGTCTGTTGTCTTGTAGAGTGCACCTTAACTATGGGTAGTTGCCTAGGTTTATAGTACAAGACATTAATTCCCTTCTATTCAGTAGGCCTTAGTCCAGTTATGTAGTTTGTTTACCCCAGAGATATAAGTGCTACTACTGCACCCTTAGTATATCTTGTAATGTTGTCGTTCATAAGTATCATAGCCTAGTGGGAATTTCAGGTGCCTTTTTTCCTGCCAGTTGGCACAACTTCTTTCGGTGTGATGTCACCTAGCTCCCATTGGGTGAGCTCAAGATAAGTTGCATTTTAAGTACTACAAGACCTGTGTTCTTAGTGTATGGTATCTTCATAAATCGTGTCTTACAAGCTGGACTAATGAATGTGATTCAAGAATATGGTATTACATTGAAATAATTACTGGAATCAGATGTTTCTTTTGTTCCACTAAATTTATAATAAAAAAGAACTTTAATAAAATAAGTTCTTACTTTTTGTAAGAGACATTCTACTAGAATACACTTTTGAAAAATAATTTAGATTCAATTATATGTAAACCTTTATACAAGGACAGGGAATTCTAAATCATATTACATTGTAGAAATATTGAGACAATTCATTTTTATTGTGTGTTTTATATTAGGATACTCTGTAGCTAGTATTGATATCAAAATCTTGCACTGGGTAATTTTATTTCATCCCATTTTCATTTCATTCTACTTGAGAAAATAACTTAGAACCCTACATGTATAAAGATGTAAACAAATATATAAATCAAATATTAATTGATAATAAAGCATAAGAATTTTGATTTTAATATGATTTATTGCATACATATAATTTTACTATTTGTATGATGGTGCTTGTGTAGGAGGCTGAGGTGAGGGGTGTATGTAACGGACAGATATGGCTATAGAGGCAAAATGTAAACATAGAGTTACAAAATAATCAGAAAAAATGATAGTACTGACTAACCTTTCAAATGTTTGCATTTCTGACATGTTCCATAGTAAAATGTTTCCTTCTGCTTTCCTCATGGGTACTTAAACTAACATATGGTTTTTATTTTTGTAGGAGGCCTGAGACAGTTTTTCTCACTTTCTCCTGTTTAAACTTTAAAGCTAAGTGTATTGTAAAATGTTACTACAATGGAAATCATTTTCTAATATTGGAATAAAATCTGCTTTTTTTGTGGGAACAATTAAACTTCATGTTTAATGCAAATAATGAGATGAATGTAGTCTATATTTACCTAAAAGAATTATATCTTTACTGATAAAATGTCCTGATAGATATGATGAAAAAGAATATTGAGACAACAATTTATTTGATTATACTACTACTTTATATGAGGACACTCTGTAGCTAATATTGATAACACAATCTAATACTAGATAAATTTATTTCACTCCAAATTTTCTCTCTAAGCACTTGAAGTTAGAGTTACTTATGAAATTTTACTCCATTCAAATACCTTTACTGATAATTACACAAAGAAATCATCCTTAGTATTTTTTCTGACATGATCAGATTTTTTATTATTGTTTTATAAACAACAATGTTGACAGTAAAGTTTACCAAACATCACAAACATAACAGTATGTTTAAACAATTAAATAATTCTGTAAATTATTTTTAATCTAAAACCAAAATTTGTTTAACTATTTTTTATTAAATTATTTTTTACATTCCATATTCTATTCCTCGCAACGCCCCCATCCACCCTCCAACTGCTCCATATCCCACACCTCCTCCTCACCCCCTCCCCATCTACACCTTGATGCCCCCACACCACACCCCACCTGACCTCTAAACTCCCTCGGGCCTCCAGTCTCTGGAGGGTTAGGTGCATCATCGCAGAATCAACACAGACCCGGAAGTCCTCTACTGTATGTGTGTTGGGGGCCTAATACCAGCTGGTGTATGCTGTCTGTTTGGTGGTCTAGTGTTTGAAAGATCTTGGGGGTCCAGATTAATTGAGACTGCTGATCCTCCTACAGGATTGCCCTTCCCCTCAGCTACTTCCAGCCTCCCCTTAATTTAACTACAAGAGTCAACAGCTTCTGTCCATTAGTTGGGTGAAAATATCTGCATCTGACTATTTCAACTGCTTGTTGGGTCTAAGGAGTGTGGTCATAATAGGTCCTTTTTGGTGAGTGCTCCATAGCCTCAGTAATAGTGTGAAGCCTTGGGATCTCTCCTTGAGCTGGATGCCACTTTGGGCCTGTACTGGACTTTCTTTTCCTCAGGCTCTTCTCCATTTCCACCTTTGTAATTCTTTCAGACAGGAATAATTATGGGTCAGAGATGTGACTGTGGTATGGTAATCCCATGCCTCACTTGATGCCCTGTCTTCCTGGTGTAGGTGGGTTTTGTAAGTTCCCTCTTCCTACTATCAAGCATTTCATCTAAGGTCCCTCCCTTTGATTCCTCAGAGTCTCTTACCTCCCAGGTCTTTGGTGCATTCAAGAGGGTCCCCTCAACCTCCTATTTCCTTTGGTTGCCTATTTACATTCTTTCTGTTGGCTCTCAGGGCTTCTATCTTTTTCCCTCATCCAATACCAGATCAGGTTCCTCTCTCCCCTGCACTGCGCCCCCTAGACCACTTTTCCTCCCAAGTCTCTCCTTTCCTCCCTCCCCACTTGTGATTGCTTCTTCTCTCTCTCTCTCAAGTGGGACTGAGACATCCTCACTTGGGCACTTCAACTTGTTGACCTTTTTGAGTTCTGTGAACTGTATCTTGTGTATTCTGTACTTTTCTTTCTTTCTTTTGTTTTTTTCTTTCATTCTTTCTTTTGGCTAATATCTACTTATTAGTGAGTACATATCATGTAAGTCCTTTTGGTTTTGTGTTACCTCACTCAGGATGATATTTTCTACTTCCGGCCACTTTGCTGAAGTTGTTTCTCAGCTGGAGAAATTCTCTGATAGAATTTTTGGGTCATATATATATATATTCATCTGAAAATAGTGATACCTTTATTTCTTCTTTACCAATTTGTATCCCATTGAACTCTTTGTTTTCTTATTGTTTCTAGCTAACTCTTTGAGTACTTTATTGAGTAGATATGGGGAGAGTGGGCATCCTTGTCTTGTCCCTGATTTCAGTGGGATTGCTTCCAGTTTGTCTCCATTTAATTTGATATTATGTTTAGGTATGGGCCTTGAATTTCTGATCTCTCCAATACTTTTAATTTGAAGGGGTCTTATATTTTGTCAAATGCTTTTTCTGCATCTAAGGAGATGATCATGTGATTTTTTTCTTTGAGTTTCTTTATATAATAGACTTTGTTATTGGATTTTTGTACATTAAATGATCCTTTTATCACTGGGATGAAAACTACTTGATCGTGGTGAATGATAGTTATGATGTGTTCTTGAATTCGGTTTGCCAGAATTTTATTGAGTATTTTTGCATCAATATTCATAAGCAAAATTGGTCTGAAATTCTCTTTTTTTTTGGTTGGGTGCTTGTATGGTTTAGGTATTAGAGTAATTGTGGCTTCATAGAACAAGTTAGGTAGTGAATCTTCTATTTCTATTTTATGGAATAGTTTGAGGAAAATTGGTATCAGGTCTTCTTTGAAGGTCTGGTAGAATTCTGCGCTAAACCCATCTAGCCCTGGGCTTTTTTTTTTTTTTTTTTTTTTGGTTGGGATGTTTTTAATGACTTCTATTTCCTTGCATGATATGGGCCTGTTTAGATAGTTTACCTGCTCTTGATTTAACTTTGGTATGTGGCATCTGCCTAGAATATCATCCATTTCATCTAGAATTTCCAGTTTTGTTGAGTATATACTTTTAGAGTAGGATCTGATGATTTTTTGAATTTCCTCCATTTCTGTTGTTATGTCTCCATTTTCATTTCTGATTTTATTAATTTGGATACTGCCTCCTAGCCCTTTAGTGAGTTTGGCTAGGGATTTATTTATCTTGTTGATTCTCTCAAAGAACCAGCATTTGGTTTTGCTGATTTGTTGTATGTTTTTCTTTGTTTCTATTTGGTTGATTTCAGCCCTGAGTTTGACTATTTCCTGCCGTCTTCTCCTCTTGGGTGAGTTTGCTTCTTTTTGTTCTTGAACTCTCATGTATGGTGTTAAGTTGTCAGTGTAAGATTTCTCCAGTTTCTTTACCAGGGACCTTAGTGCTATGAACTTTCCTCTTAGCACTGTTTTCATGGTGTCCCATAAGTTGGGTATGATGCGTCAACATTTTCATTAAATTCCAGGAAGTCTTTCATCTCTTTCTTTATTTCTTCCCTGACCAAGTTGTCATTGAGAAAAGAATTGTTCAATTTCCATGTGTATGTGGGCTTTTTGTAGGTTTTACTGTCCAGCCTTAGTCCTTGTTGATCTGCTAGGATACATGGTAGTATTTCCATCTTCTTGTATATGTTGAGAGTTATTTTGTGACCAATTATATGGTCGATTTTGGAGAATTATGGTACCATAAGTGTTGAGAATATGTATTCTTTTGTTTTATGGTGAAATGTTCTGTAGATAATTGCTAAATCCATTTGGTTCAAAACCTCTGTTAGTTTCACTGTGTCTCTGTTTAGTTTCTGTTTCAATGACCTGTCCATTGGTGAGAGTGGGATGTTGAAATTTCCCACTATTATTGTGTAGGGTTCAGTGTGTGTTTTGAGTTTTAATAAAGTTTCTTTTATGAATGTATGTTTTTGTATTTGGGGCACAGATGTTCGGAATTGAGACTTTCCCTGGGTGGATTTTCCCCTTGGTGAATATAAAGTGCCCTTCCTTATTACACTTGATAACTTTTGGTTGAAAGTCTATTTTATGGGATATTGGGATGGCAATTCCTGCTTGTTTCCTGGGACTATTTGCTTGGAAGACCTTTTTCCATTCTTTTACTCTGAGATAGTACCTGTCTTTGTTTTTGAGGTTTGTTTCTTCTATGCAGCAAAATGCTGGATTTTATTCGTGTATCCAGTCTGTTAGCTTATGTCTTTTTATAAGTGAGTTAAGTCCATTAATATTGAGAGATATTAAAGAGAGATGACTGTTGGTTCCTGATATGTTTGTTTTTGCAGATGGCTTTGCGTGCTTGTGGCTTTTGATTTTGTTGTGAGATGCTTAATATTTTGTCCCTTCTTTGGTGTAAGTATCTTCCATGTGTTGGAGTTTTCCTCCCAGGATCCTCTGAAGGCTGGGTTGATAGATAGATACTGTTTGAATTTGGTTCTGTCCTGGAATATTTTGGTTTATCTATCTATGCTGATTGAGAATTTTGCTGGGTATAGCAGCCTACTCTGACATTTTTGTTCTTTTAGAGTCTGCATGACCTCTGATCAGGCTCCTCTGGCTTTCATAGTGTCTGTTGAGAAGTCTGGTATAATTCTGATAGGTCTACCTTTGTATGTTACTTGGCCTTATTTCCTTGCAGCTTTTAATATTCTTTCTTTGCTCTGTGCATTTAGTGTTTTGATAAATATGTGGTAAGAAGATTTTCTCTTCTGATCTTATTTATTTGGTGTTCTATATACTTCTTGTACCTTCATGACCATCTCTTTCTTTAGGTTGGGGGAAATTTCTCCTATGATTTTGTTGAAGACATTTTCAGGTCCTTAGAGCTGGGAATCTTCTTTGTCCTCTATTCTGGTTATTCTTAGATTTGGTCTTTTCATTGTGTCCTGAATTTCTTGGATGCTTTGGATTAAGAGTTTTTTATTTTTTGAATTTTCTTTGACAGTTGTGTCAATCTCTTCTACTGTATTTTCTATAATTGAGATTCTCTCTTCTGTCTCTTGTATTCTGTGGTAATACTTACATCTGTAATCTCTGACCTCTTTCCTAGGTTTTCCATTTCCAGGTTTGCCTCCATTTGTGCTTTCTTTATTGTTTCTACTTCCACTTTTAGGTCTTAGATCTCTTTATTCAATTCTTTTAACTGTTTACCTCTGTTTTCCTGTATTTCTTTCAGTGAGATATTGATATCTTCCTTAGAGGACTCTATTACCTTCATGAAATAGGATTTTTAGGATAGATTCCTGATTTCCAGGTGTGTTGGTGTATTCAAGGTTTACTGTGGTGGGAGGACTGTGTTCTGATGATACCCACTTATTTTGGCTCCTGTTGCTTATGGTCTTTTGCTTGTCTTTTGCCATCTGGATATCCCTTGTGTTTGTTGGTCTGAATGACTGTATGGAGTCTACTTCCTTTGTCCCTAGGTTGCTCTTGGTCTCCTGGTAGGCCTGAGGCCCTGTCTGTATCAGACCACCTGTGCAGCCTTCCAACTAGAGGCTCTTCACCAGGGCATAAAAGTTGCTGATCTGTTGCCCTGGCTGCAGTAGATCTCCTGGGAGGTCTTCAGACAACTGCTCTGAGTGCAGCAGGTTCTCTAGGATGGGTCAGGATATGGAGTCTTCATGGGAGCAGATGAACTAGCGGTCTGCCCCAGCAGCAAGGACCTGGCAGAAGGGCTGGAAGGGACTGAAGAGGAGTGGTATTTGGGAGGGCAGGGGTTGGGTGGGTGATGGGTCTAAGTCCACTGGACTCCCAGCAGCAGCTCTAGGACTGTTGAGTCCAGCTGCTCTGAGGACAGTGGGTCTAGGATGGATTAGGATATGGAGTCTTCATGGGAACAGACCAATTAAGGGTCTTTCCAAGCAGCAAGGACCAGACAGAAGAGTTAACTAAGTTTTTTAAACATGTAATAGTGTGAAACCCAAGTTGTGGCCTTTCAGGTAGAATTCACTGATCGTGATTGGAAGTCTGTATACTATGATAGGCATATGATGGATTCAGACACAAGACTTCAATGAAGGAAAACGAATCATTGACTAGTACTGCCTGATACCCTTACATGACATATTTTGAATTAAGTTTTTGGAATATTTATTTATATAAATCTCATTATTGTTAAATATTCTGAAACCCATATATTCAACTTCATAACACTATAAGGGATTGTGACCTACAATTTTTAATTTGCATCCACTTTGTAAAGTTCATCCATTACATTAAAACATTTTACTTGGTATTCTTTGAAGAGATAAATCGTAAATACTAGGTGTTGTTATTAGAATATCCCTGCTGTTTTCTGAAGAGGAAGTAGAAGAGGAGTTATCTGGGGAAGAAAGTATGTGATGGGGAGCAAAAAGGAAAGGAAGAAGGAAAACTGTATTTGGGATGTATTGCATGAGAGAAGAATATATTTTGAATAAGAATGCTAATAATAATAATAATAATAATAATAATAATAATAATCATTTACTAAATGGCTCTTCACAAAACTCCTAAACTAAATATGTATTAATATAAGCAACATTCTTAAAAGCAGAGAATATAAATTATAATTTTTTAACCTAGACATACTTTGAAAGTCTTAAATGCAATATATTTGGACTCTAAATGTATTATTATATTGTCCATCAATATCATTTTCAAATTACAGATTTTCTCTTTGGTTACTTTCTACATATAATAATAAAAATAAAAACCATCTGTGATGGTGCATACCTTCAATCTCAGAAGTTAGGGTGTAGAGGTAGGAGGATCTGGTGGAGATAAACTTTAAATGTGGCTGCAAAGTGAGTTTTCAGCTAAACTGAGCTAATGAAACCTTGCTAATATATTTATTTGTTACCAATCATATCAGCACAGAGGGTATTTAGCTCATTTTAGCGTAGTAGTCTAAAGGGAGATAACATATATGTGTTGTGATTGGTAAATTAAGTAAAACCTATGTAAATTTAAAGTCTAATATTTATAATTCTTAAATAAAATTTAAAGTAAAATTTAATCTTTCAGTATATATATAAATTAAAGAATATAATTTTATTTACAAATGGGTTCATACATGCCTTTGATAATTAAAAATATATATAGCTATAATCTAGAGTGCAAACTTTCTTATATCAAACATTTGGGAAAATTTGTTATTTTTCATTTTTAAGATATTATCTACCATATTTCAAAAGAAAAGTATTGAGCTTTGGCTCAATAAGTGGAGCTAATGTAAAGAGTTTCTGTGAGTTTGTTCATCTCGGCAAAATCTATACTGAGCAGTAGTGTACATCTGGGAAAGTGTAGAACATCACTTAACACAATTCAATCTCTTGGACTTGCCTGAAAAGGAAGACGAATTACCTTTCTACAACAGAATTCCTGTAAGGATTTAAGGTCAATAATATCTAAAACACATATAATGATTTATGTATCTAAGATGTTAAAGTTTTAATAAATAATATCAAATATATTAATTCTAAAATGGAAAAAAACACTATATGCGTGTCCTGCTAGACATGCAGGTGGAAGCTTGAGCGAAGACTATTTAACATAATGGATATCAACATTTTAGAGCATAGGCTTCAAAGGAGAGAGTTGCAGAGTTGTGACTATGTAATGAGGTCTGCCCTAACTTTTTGCTCATTTTTAATACATACAAGGTTGAGAGGAATCTGATACATTCTGCTTCCTAGTCCTACCTCATGAGACTCATCAGACTTCCTCCATAAATGCATCTGTGATTATAAATCTGTATGCACTAGCCACAGAATAAGAGGAGAATGAACACTTTAGCATGAATTGCTTGTTCTGTCCATAACCACTGCTATTTCTTCTATATTCCTGCATTTCTGTGATGGAATCTTCCTTAAATAATGTAAAATTTTAGAAAATTTTAGTTTAGCAGGGACAAAAAATGGAACAAAAACTGAAGGAAAGGTCAACCAGAGACTTCCCAACCTTGGGAGCCATCCCATGTGTAGGCACCAAACCTTAACACTATTTTTGATGCCATGAGGTGTTTTTAGACAGGAGCCTAGCATGGTTGTCTTCTGATAGGCTCTCCCATCAGTCGACTGAGAGAAATACAGATAGTTTCAGCTATTCATTGGACTGAGGTAAGGGACCAAAATGGAAGAGTTGGGGGAAGGACTAAAGGAGCTGAGGAGGATTGCCCATAGGAAGAACAACAGTGCTAACTAACCTGGATCCTTTAGAGTTGCCAGAGATTAAGCCAAAAACCAAGGAGCACAGATGGGCTGGTTTGTGGCCCTGAGCACATGTGTAGCAAAGGACTGATTGCTTTGTATGGCCTCAGTGTGAGAGGATACACTTAATCCTTTGGAAACCTGATGTCCCAGGAAAGAGAGATGTTGGTCATAGTGAGGTTGAACTGGGTGGACAGGTGGAGGAGCACCCTCTCAGAGGCAGGGGAAGCGAGAGGTGAAGAACTCAGAGATGGATCACCTGGAAAAGGGGCAACTTTTGGAACGTAAATAAATAAAATAACTTAATAAAAACAATTTTTATTTACAAAGAAGAGCTTAAATTCAAAGGAGAATGTAGAAAGCCAATCAGGAAAGTAACAACTTAGACTTTCTGTGGCACAGGATGCCAGCTATAAGGTTGAGCCAGTCCTGCCTAACTTTTAACAGATTCTTGGGTACCTAGGTGAGAACTTGCAAGTGATGTTGATTGGTTTAGGAGTGCTACCTCAAAAACGCTCAGAGGGTTGGGGTACCATCTGGCAAAAGTCCCTGGATGTTGAATGCTGCAAAGGGTAGTTTACCTATAATGTTAGTAACACTGGCATGTCTTGAAGGCTAGAGACAGTCAAACTGATTGAACTAAAGTAATAGCATTTGAAAGTTGAGGCAGAAACAGTAAATCTCAACAAAACACTATAGTCCTTCAAGAAGAAAAAAGTTCCCTAAAAGAGGTGCAGTGTCTCTTGGAACAGATGCGGGTATAAACTTGTAGTCTTTTCATGTTTACAAGTCTCTGATGGATCAGATCAGCAAGACAAAGGAACGTTTTCCCTTTCTTCTTCTTCCTCCTCCTCCTCCTCCTCCTCCTCCTCCTCCTCCTCCTCCTCCTC
>JADRCC010569616.1:0-12855 GCA_019843855.1 Hylomyscus alleni | reverse complement strand
TCTTCTTCTTCTTCTTCTTCTTCTTCTTCTTCTTCTTCTTCTTCTTCTTCTTCTTCTTCTTCTTCTTCTTCTTCTTCTTCTTCTTCTTCTTCTTCTTCTTCTTCTTCTTCTTCTTCTTCTTCTTCTTCTTCTTCTTCTTCTTCTTCTTCTTCTTCTTCTTCTTCTTCTTTTTAGACAGAGTTTCTCTGAATAGCCCTGGTTGTCCTGGATCTCACTCTGTAGACCAGGCTGGCCTCGAACTCAGAAATCCACCTGCCTCTGCCTCCCAAGTGCAGGGATTAAAGGCGTGCACCACCACCTCCGGGCCAAAACTGTGCTTCATGTATGAACTGGCACCTGGCTATTGACAGAAAAATTTGATGATATATGAAGTCCATCTGGAGACCCTAAGCAAGCCTGATGGATATGTCCAGTGGTAATGAAGTGTTTGTATGCGGGGTCTATCTGTCCATCCATTCCTCCATCCCTTCATCCCTTCATCCATCCATCCATCCATCCATCCATCCATCTATCCATCCATCTTTTTATGTATATAGATTTTTTTAAAAAAAAGTACATGGTTGTTTTGCCTTCATGTATGGCTATGTGTTACATATGTGCATGTGGAAGCCAGAAGAAGGAATCTCTTAGAACTGGAGTTACAGATGATTGGTCAGGAACTGGGAACCAAACCCAGGTTCTCTGGAAGAGCAGCTACCTCCAGACTATATTATAGTTTTTTTTTTTTTTTTTGAGAATGTAGTCTAGGCTGGTCTTAAATTCTACTTCTACCTTCAAAGTGTTCAAGGTACAGGCATGTGCCACCATGTCCAGTTTATAGGGTGCTGGAGATCATACCCAGGGCTTGGTACAGGCTAGGCAAGTGCTTTTGTATTAGTACTTTTCTATTGCTATGATGACACACAATAACCAAGGCAACTTGAGAAGAAAGCACTTAATTGGGCGAGTGGTTCCAGAGGGTGAGAGGGAATGTGTGTGACTTTTGAGACCTCAAAGCCCATTCCCGATGACATACCTCCTCCAACAAGGGCACACCTCCTAATCCTTTCCAAACAGTTCCATCAACTGGAGACTAAATATTCAGACGCAGGAACTTCTGGAGGCCATTCTTAGTTAAACCACAACTTGCAACTGAACTGTATCCCCAGTCTCTGTAAATAGGATATCCCTATAAGAGATAGGAGAGCAGAATTGAAAAAAAAAGAAAGAAAAAAGAAACTGCTAAGTAAAATTACTTTTTAAATGTGAGGATGAGGTATTAGGGTAAGTGCCTGGCATTTTAATGCCATGCTAGAGTGGTTTCCTACAAGCCTGCTTTAGGGCACTCTCCCTCTCAGGAATGTCGTTTTCTTTGATTTACCATCCACAATTGATTAGATCTCACATGTTTTACAGCTCTGAAGACTTAGAGATTAAATTGAACAGGAAAAGAAAACTTTTCTTTTGGTTCAGTAGAGAAGCTAACCCCACAGATTAGAGCTTTGTTGTCTTATAGGAAATTAATCAATACTGTGTCTGATTTACTGTTAGTTCATTATTCTTTTGGCCACTGGTTATACACAAGTTAGGTTTTGCAGATTCACATGGAAATGCTCATGTCTGAACTAATAAGTCAGATAAAACTTTGACATGTGCTTATCAACCATGCATATGAGAATCGTGTCTCTTAATAACCAAAGATCATGTTTCCCAGAAGTATCCTGAATGTTCTTAGGTGTGAGAGGTAAGTTAAGGTAGAAACTAGTCAAGGGGCAGAATTACATTGCTAGGAATAGCTTGAGAGGTGGAGTTTGATAAAGGTCGAGTGAATAGTCAGGATGAAGGTCTCCCAACAGACCAGGCGGCCAGGCTTCATTCTGGCCAGGCATGGCGCCACTGGGGTCCACCGAGAGGGTCTAGAGCAGCCGCACAAACCATTGTACTTTATTCCTGTTCATGCTATTAGAAGCCCAAGCTAATGGTTCATGCCTCTAATCCCAGCCTTTGGGAGGTAGAGGCAGGAGGATCAAGGTCATCTTCTACTATTCATTGATCTTGAAGCCAGCCTGAGCTACATGAGTCCCACCAAAAGAAAGAAAAAAGGCTCAGGGCTAAGCCTTGCTATTTCTCCTGTAGTTAGCAGCTTTTTATTTAATTTCTTGCTTTCCTGTTGCTTGGAGTTATGTGGCTGTTTCCTCAGGATTAGACATGATCATTATTGTCATTATCTGTCTTGAGTCAGAGCAGCTATGATCTCCTACATGGAGTCTTCATAAGGTTGGGTCCACCATCATTCCCTCACGGATGGGGGTGATGCTCACTCTGCAAATAAGGCCCACAAGGCCCCGCCCCTTCCTAAAGATATCGAAGTCGTTAACTATTGCTAGGAAAGGGGAGACTCTTATGTACTATAGTCCCCTGTAAGTTGACCATGGTCCTTTAAGTAACCACAATTAAACACACTGGTTTTCCAAGCTAGACTTGGGAGGAATTGTTCCCTTGGTCCATCCTTGTCCCATGTGAAATGTGTGGGTGTGCTGTCTTGCTATGGCAGCAGCCATACGGCTCTGCTAGATGTAATAAAACATGTAACTAAGGCTGAGCCACCCGGGGGTAGAGTCTCTGCAGGTGTCTGGGGGTGAGGCTGGCTGCTTTCTTCTATAGTATGAAGTGGTGTGGTTCTTTGGTGAACGAAGTCTATTGCACGAGTCCAGGGATACCATGAAGAGGGTGGAAAGACTAGATGACATATTGCAGTCCCTGGAAGTCCTATGGGATGAAAATGCATGCTGGCTAAATTGTGGCCTTTGAAATGAGGAAAAGACATATGACCGAGGCTGAGCTGTTGTGTGGATTTTATGTCAACTTGACCCAGACTGAATTTACCTAAGAGGAGAGAATCTCAATTGAGAAAATGCCTCCGTAAGATTGGGCTGCAGGCAAGCCTGTAACACACATTCTTTTTTTTTTTTTAAAGATTTATTTATTTATTATTATATGTAAGTACACTGTAGTTGTCTTCAGATGTACCAGAAGAGGGTGTCAGATCTCGTTATGGGTGGTTGTGAGCCACCATGTGGTTGCTGGGATTTGAACTCATGACCTTTGGAAGAGCAATCAGTGCTCTTAACCTGCTGAGCCATCTCACCAGCCCCCGCACATTCTTAATTAGTGATTGATGGGGGAGGGCCCAGACCATTGTGGTGGTGTCATCCCTGGGCAGGTGGTCCTGGGTTCTGTAAGAAAGCAGGCTGAGCAAGCCATGGGGAGCAAGTTAGTAAGCAGCACCCTTTTATGGCCTCTGCATCAGCGCCTGCCTCCAGGTACTATCCCTGAGTTTCTGTCCTGACCTCCTTTGATGATGATTTGTGTGATGTGGACGTGTAAGCTGAATAAACCCTGTTCTCCCCAACTTGCCTTTTGGTTATGGTATATATTATAGGGATAGAAACCCTAACCAAGATGGCTGCCTACCCAGAAAGAACTTGCAGGGAGGAAATATAACGGGAAAATGGTTTGAGGATAATACTTCCATGTCGGCCTTGGAATTGGCAGGAAGAATGGACAAAGGCAGAAAGAGGAAACTGAGGCAGAATTGATAGAAGGAAGCTCTCTTTGACCTTTAATACAGAGGAAGGGAAAACCACCACCACCACCACCACCACCACCATCATCACCAACACCACCACCATCATCACCACCACCACCACCATCACCACCACCACCACCATCATCATCATCACCACCACCACTATCATCACCACCACCATCATCATCATCACCATCATCATCATCATCATCATCATCATCACCATCCACCATTCACTATACAAACAAGGGCCTTAATGGCCTAGTATAGAAATTCCCTACCCACCTCAAGATTCATGTTTATTAAGGGCATGAAAGATGCTATTGAGAGCCTGCAGCGCCTTGGGGTAAGGCTTAGCATGTCCCTGGTGGGTAGGCAGGGTTTTCCCAACCTAGGACTATTTGAAAGTATAGTTCTCAGCTCTGCCTTGCCCAAACCCTTTGGGTGTGAACACGGCTGAGTAGCAGGGGTGGTTGTAGGACAGTTTGCCTTCCTGGCCCCCAGAAGTCAGCGTCTTTCCACATTTCTCACACGTCAGGCAGGGCTGATGCTGGTCCTTGTCTACTGAGATGACTCCAACTCCATCAGTAAGCTACACTTCCTGTCACATTTGATGTCATGTGGTACGGTGGGACCTAGTCCTGCAGGAGTGGCTGCAGCTTAGACGAATCGGGCTGTGGGCCCTAGACTCCAGAAGAGAAATACATAATAGTCACAGAATACTCTGCCTCTGAACTGCTTAGGTTAGAAAAGATGTTTTTAAAATAAAAAAATTGCCAGGCGGTGGTGGCACACGCCTATAGTCCCAGCACTTGGGAGGCAGAGGCAGGTGGATTTCTGAATTCGAGGCCAGCCTAGTCTACAGAGTGAGTTCCAGGACAGCCAGGGCTACACAGAGAAACCCTGTCTAGAAAAAAACAAACAAAAAAAATTAAATTGCATGTATGTATGTATATATGTATGTATGGGGACACAAACCTTCCACAGCACATGTGTGGAGGTCCATGGGTAATCTGCTGGAATTGATTCTCTTCCCCCATCACACTGGTCTCAGGGATTGAACTTGGGTCAGCAGGTTCAGTGGCAAGTGCCATCTTGCTGGACCAAGACTTAAAAGATTTTATTTTTGACTATGTGTGTACGTGTGTGTGTGTGTGTGTGTGTGTGTGTCTGTCTCTGTGTGTGTGTGTGTGTATGTCTGTCTGTCTGTCTGTCTGTCTCTGTGTGTGTGTGTGTGTGTCTGTCTCTGTGTGTGTGTGTGTGTGTCTGTCTGTCTGTCTCTGTGTGTGTGTGTGTGTGTGTCTGTCTGTCTGTCTCTGTGTGTGTATGTGTGTGTGTCTGTGTGTGTGTGTGTGGTATGTGTGTGTGTGTGGTGTGTGTGTGTGTGTGTGTGTTGTGTGTGTGTCAGGTGGGGGGTATGTGCACAGGAAGGCAGACCATGCTCATAGGGACCAAAAGAGGGCATCAGGTTCCCTGCAGCTACAGTTGTAGGCAGTTTTGAGATGTCCCCGTGTGGGTGCTGGGAACCAAATTCAGGTTGCCTGAAAGAGCAGCGAGCTCTCTTAACCACTGAGCTGTGTCTCTCATTACCACCTCCCGCCACCACCACCACCAAAAGAAGACTTATAAAAGAAAGGAAAGAGCCTCTCAAAGCTTGGCCTGGGAGACTGTGTGATCCTGGGATGGGTGGGACCATTACTCTGGAAGGGAAGGAATTGAGTGTTAGGGCTACTCGAAGCACAGGGCTAACTGGAAGCAGTTTGAGGCCCCAGTGTGGGAGCTGCTGGTATCCTTGGGATCAATGGATATGGCGTGCCTGTCAAATTGCCTTCTAGGAATTTATACTTATGCCCGTAGAGGATTGCTGATGTCAGGCCTGGTCAGAGACACTTTTTGAAGTGGGCGGTGGCCACTGCCGAGGCGCCTAACTCGAGTGAAGCTGCCGGGAATAAGTGACCATTACTGTGCCAAAGCAGTCCAATGCTCACCCGGAAATGGGAGAAAATAACCAACCATCCATCTTTTCACCCTCCCGGAGGGAGGCTCAGGGAACCTTGACGAACAGAGGGATAAAAACAATGTCCAAGCGGGAGGAGAGGATTTAGTGGGATGGCTGTTTCCTCCAGGCTGGATGCGATCACTGTCATCGTAAATCAGAGCAGTTGTGACCACTCAGCTGAAACCCCTCCGCTGGGCCAGGTCTACTGACCTTGTCTCGGAAGCAGTGAGGCTTGGCACGCCCCTCCCCTCCCTGGGAATGTACAAGCACTTAACACCTGCTGGGATGGGAGGGCCCATGCTCCCGTAAGCAACTCCAATTGGTTCTCTGTGCTATAGACTTGAAGGAATCCTTTCTTTGATCTGTCAGGAACAGAGGGTGACGTGACAATATTATAGCCCTGATCACTTTGTAGAGTTGGGGGGCTGTGCAAATGAGAGGCTATCAGCGACTTGGACAATGAAATCTCAGGCCTATGCAAGGAACCCTGGGTGAGCCTCAGGCAGTCATCTTACAGCATGATGACTATTAATGGCCTGTGTGTACCCTGGGTAACTTCTTACATTCTGTTGGCATAAGATGGGGAATATCTCTAGTGGCATCAAAGCCACAGATCTGCAACCTCGATGATTTCATGAAAGAACATTCATTTCCAGTGGCCACTAAGTTACTTTGCCAATTCCCAGTATTAGCTGGAGATAGAGGGAACTGAAATACTGTTTGAGACTATATTTGCTGTGTGGGCTTGTGATAGGATGCTACTTGACGCCTTAGATTAGAGCAATTTGCTTCTCCTAGAACAGTGGTTCTCAAACTTCCTAATGCTGTGACCCTTTAATACAGTTCCTTATATTGGGGAGATCCCCAACCATCAAGTTATTTTGTTGCTACTTTATAACTGTAATTTTGCTACTGTTATGAATTGCAATGCAAATATATGTGTTTTCTGATGGTCTTAGGTGACCTCTGCGAAAGGGCCATTTGATTCCCCAAAGGGGTCTCAAGCCAGAGGTTGAGCAGTGCTGTCCTACAGCATAGATGAGAACTAAGATCCATGTGTATTATCTTTGGGTAAGTGTTTTAAAGACCTTTAAAAACGGTATACAGATGGCGTGAAAAAAAAAAAAAGAACAGCGTCATGAGTAATTTTTTAAAAAATGATTTATTCATTCTTATTTTATGTGCACTGGTGTTTTTCCTGCATGTATGTCTGTGTGAGGGTGTCAGATCCTCTGGAACTGGAGTTACAGATGGTTGTGAGCTGCCATGTGGGTGCCAGGAATTGAACTCTGGGCTTCTGGGAAAGCAATCAGTGCTCTTAACCACTGAGCCATCTCTCTAGCCCCATGGGTCGTTTTTATGATGGTAAAAATGTGTTTAATGTTAGCTTCAGAGAGACCGTTGACTGATAGCCTCTGGTGTCCTTGTTACAGGTGATCATGATTGTTAGATCATCTTTACACTTGCTAGGTGTCTGGGGACGGTCTCGTACTTCTGATCCCCGAGTCTCCAAAAGCCTCCCAGAAGCTGGGAATGTTGGGATTGCAAGCATGTGCTATCATGCTCAGTTGTGGGTGGTGCTGGGGACTGAAGCCAGAGCTTTGTGTCTGCTTGGCAAATACTCTCTCAACTGAACCACATCACCAGCCCTGAAGAGGAATCTTTGTCACTTTTTCTTCTTTGCTTGGGGTTGGGGGGGTCTTCCCACATGATATGATATACAAGTAGTCTGTCACTGAGTTATAGACCAGCCTTTTAAAAATTTTTTATTTTGAGGTAAGGTCTTGTTCTTATTTGTTCTTGGAGATAGGGTCTCACTATGTAGGGCAAGCTGGCCTTGAACTCATAGAGCTCTGGCTCTGACTCTGGCTCTGCCTCTGCCTCGAGTGCTGGGTTTAAGGTGTGCACCACCACAGTTCTGACTGAACCTATACTTTTGTGACCAGCATTGTCTAATTTGTTTTAAACACAGATCTTTATACTTCAGAGTATGGTGATTGTAACTAAATCTTAGGAATTCTTCGTAGCCTTAATGAATACTCCACTTTTTCTGAAGCGGGTGGCCCTTGCTGGTGTGCAGCCCAGGCTCTGAAGCGATTTCAGTAGCATCGCTGCCTTGGTAATGCCCCGTTATCTCTCCTCATTTCTCCCTCCTTTCTAAAGGTCACCCTTCCTTTCTGCACAGTCCTCATCCCACCCCCAAACCCCCATCAGTGTGAAGGACAATGGAGGCGTTCTCACCAAAGGCAGTTTCCAGATTAAAGGACGGACTGAATGGGAAGGAGTCAAAGCAAGTCACCCTCAGTTACTCAAGAACTCCTCGGTGAAGGGCTCACGTGATGAGACGCAGGCAAATCAAACCACTATTATTTTCTTTTTCCTGTAAAAGGTTTTGACTACATAATTTATCCATCAGTTCCGGGGTTAAATTCTGTGGCTGTAAATGTGTTTGCTCCCCTTAGGTGCCTCGTCTGATTTTAGGATTCCTTCTGATTTTAGGATTCCTGGCAGTAAAGGATGAGATGAAGCCATGTTGGTGTTATGAGGTCTGTGGCTTAACAAGAAGCAGCGTAGCCATGCGTTTCCAGGGATGGCCTGGACAGCAAGCCAGGGATCGTGATTTGAAGAAAAAGTTCCATTGCACCTATGCAGAAATCAGATGGTGGTCGTTGATCATGAGCGACCAAAATTTACATTGAGCCAGTCTAAGCAGATAAGGTCAGGGGCTCACTCTCCTAAACAACGCCACTCCCTAACAAAGGCCCAACAAACGACATAAAATGAAGTGGAATCAAGAACACAGAAAGGGCAGAATCCAGGATTTCAGCTCCTTTGTTGTTTTTCCTTCTGGGCCTTAGAGTCAGAGACCAAACTGAAACCATGGTAACGGGAAACGTCAATACTGATGTTTCTAAAACTTCATAAGAAGAGGTGTGTGAGTGTGTGAGTGTGTGTGAGAGTGTGTGAGTGTGTGTGTGAGTGTGTGAGTGTGAGTGTGAGTGTTGAGTGTGTGAGTGTGTGAGTGTGTGTGAGTGTGTGTGAGAGTGTGTGAGTGTGTGTGAGAGAGAGTGTGTGAGTGTGTGAGTGTGTGAGTGTGTGAGTGTGTGAGAGTGTGTGAGTGAGTGAGTGAGTGTGAGTGTGTGTGAGTGTTGAGTGTGTGAGTGTGTGTGAGAGTGTGAGAGTGTGTGAGTGTGTGAGAGTGTGTGAGTGAGTGTGTGAGTGTGAGTGTGTGTGAGTGTGTGAGTGTGTGAGTGTGTGTGAGTGTGTGTCTGTATGTGTATGTGTGTGAATATGTATGTGTGTGTGTATGTGTATGTGAATATACCTGTGTGTGTATGTGTGTGTGGGGTAGTAATGATAGTGGTGGTGAATCAGACAAGATTGTTATTTGCCAGGCATGGTCACATGCTGATTCTTGGGTCAGGTGCAGTATGGACTGTTTTCTGTGACTGGTAGTTCCCCATGAAGCTAAGGGTGGAGTTTTCCACCGGTAGTGTGATTACCACTGTGTAGCTCTGGCTGGCCAGAAGCTTGTCATGTAGATCAGGCTGGTCTCAAACTTAGAGATCTGCCGCCTTTGCCTCCTGAGGGCCTCTTTCACAGGCTCATCGGGTTGCGCATAGGGATTCAGGTTTGTAAGCCCATCACTTGGGAGGCTGAAGCAGGGGGACAGCTGTGAGTTCCAGGCAGGCCCGCACTTTAGAGTGAGACTTTGTCTCAAAAATAAAGCACGGGCTGGAGAGGTGACAGCTCAGCTGTTAACAACGTTTTGCAGAGGGACCTGAGTAGGACTCCCAGCACCCATGCTGGGCAGCTCACAGCTACCTGTAACTCTGTCTCCATAGGGATCTGATGCCTCTGACCTTGTGCACTCTGTCTGTCTGTCTGTCTGTCTGTCTCCCCTTCTTCCTCCTCCTCCTCTCACTCAGCAAAGCAAAGGAAAACAAACAGTAACAAAAACAACAAACTTGAAAGCTCCATGAAAATGAAATCAAAACCTATTGTACCTTAAAAGTTTATGTCTTTAAAAAAAATCCTGGCTTGGCTTCTGATTGACATTTATCTGCCAGTGTGTGTGTGTGTGTGTGTGTGTGTGTGTGTGTGTGTGTGTGTGTCTAACAACTAGCCGGCTAGATCCAGTAATCCGTGCTGTACCCAAATTGGCTAGAGGCGAGGCAGTGAAGCTGAGCATGGCAGTGCATAACACTTAAGCCTGTCTCAAGACCAAAGAAAATAGCAATAAAACAAGAAAAAGTTCATCAGATAATGACCAGGCTGATGTCCAACAAAGTTAGATTAATTTGAGGAGCCAAAGGGATCCTTCACCAGAGAGCAGAGAGGCCTTGGGGCCCGGAGCCCGTTAGAGGGAGACACAGTTTGTCATAGCACTGGAGAGGTTTGGATGAAATTGCAGCAAAGCAGTATGCACTAGCTCCAGGCAAGCTGGGATGTGTATACAGAGATCGACGCCAGGCTTAGGCTGAGATGAGAACTTCGCGGATCTTTGTTTCCTTGGAAACTACAAGGTGAAGACACGTGTAGGAAGCTGGGTGCCGATCCTTATCTGGTGCTGTGCACCTGGGGTGGAAATCCGGGCGGTGTTAAAATGACTTCGATGCTCGGGGCAGGACGGAGGTGTTTCATTCTCACTGGGATTTTTAACAGTTGAGTTTCTGACACCATCCTTTTTTGAAAACAAGTTTTTTCATGTCCTTTAGTTAATTAAAAAAAAAAAAAAAAGAGCGTTCTTTTAAAAAGCTTCACAGATGACAACCTCCTCCGTAGAAATCGGATGTGTGGGGGCACCAGGGGTTTCTGGGAACAGCAGCCTGGCTTCCATAGCAAGGCACCAGGAAGTGACTTGGAGTGGAAATGTTCTGACAGCTATGAGAATATGGAGATAGACTTTTGGGGTTTAAGTATGTTCCTGAGGTGATATCTGTTCACCTATTTGTTCTGGGAACATTTATTGAGAGCCTACTGTGAGCCAGCCGTTGTAATACTTTTTCTCCTTGAACAGCTTACAATCTGTTTTTGAGGGAAACCCGAAGCAGGGAACAAGCGCATTACGCCCCCAAGAGGCCAATGACGGGCATTGGCATAAATTTGATTTCCCGCAGCAAAAGGTGAAGGCTGTGGACTCTAATCTGGGAAAATCGTCTCAGGCTCTGAGAGACTAGACCGTGCAAGTGGAAGGGAGAGGCTCTGAGATAACATTCCTTTTGAAAACAGCGAAAGTGCCGATGCTGACGATCCATGATCCAGATCCTGATCTTAGAGCGTCCCTGAATTCACTGGCCTCCAGAACTGGCAGCCAGAACAAGTCCCAAGGATACAGGCGTGCACGCATGCGTGCCACACCACAGCGCCAGACTTCCTCCGATGTGCAAGGAGTTTATTAAGCCTACTCCTCATAGGGTGGCTTGGAAATGCCAGGCTTTACCCTTGTGGAAGCAACCAACGAGCAGTAGCAATTGCCCCTCAATGTGCGGCCTCTGAGGGCCATTCTGTATAATTCCCGGGACGAGGAGGGCGAGGCACCGTGAGCATCCCCAGATCCAAGCTTGAGTGTTGACAGGCCCAGTCTTGGATACAATGGCCAATTCATACTCATAAGAGAACCAGGCTCTCTTCCACACCACCGGGTTCTTAGGTTATTTTCACCTTCCAGGATGCTCCCTGAGCCCTGGACAGGTAATACAAATGGACGCTCAGACACTCACTCTCAGCACCTTGACCAGCCGCGAGTCTCCGGATTTATCACATTTGTCGAGAAGCTCCGTGGACCAACGCTTGAGGGCCGCACTAGTCTGCAGGTAGCACAAACATTAGGTATTTGAGCTTAACTGTCCTGGCGGGATTTTAAGCACTATAACTTATTTCTCTCAGGAATTCGGAACACTTAATAAGCAATGGCTGCTTCTCACCTAGATGCTAAGTAACTCTATTCCCACAGAAAGAAGAGCATTCTGTTCCTCTTAGCCCCATGTCACGGCTAGTTAAGGAATAGCTGATGAAGGATGCACCGCTCCATCATTTGGGGGCTAATTCTCTGTGTAGGAGGCTCTTTAGGTTTTCTGTCAAATTTATCAAGTCTGGAAAGAAAAAAAACATTGCGAAATGAGAATTCAACTCTCCTAATGACAGGCTGTCTTTCTAGTGACAGTTTATTTCAGGAAACGTCATTTGACCCCATTTTCTCAAATAGTTATGCCAGAAACTAAATAGTACTTCGTGCTAAGCATGTGCCCTCAGGTCCTAAGATAATGGTAATAATGACATGTCCAAACTGTAATGGTGATGACATCCAATTCCCTTGCCCCTTGTCTAACCTCCTGCCGCTCTTACATGATAAAAGAACTGAGCTGAAAACATGGCTGCCTCACTGGAGAACAAATCTCACATCTTCCTTTATAGCTGGATATGGTAAGTGTCCATTCTTTGACAAACAGCACATGAGTGGAAACCGTGGGACTTCTGCTTTTCTTGTCTAGGGGAAGTCTCTGGGCTTAGCCCTTTCCCCTTTCTCCTTGGCTATCTGGGTGATGCTTGTAAGAGGCTCAGGTACCAGGTATTGAGCACAGCAGTTCACTGTAGCCTCAGTTCCTGAATGACTGGGCTGTGCCAGCCACATGCCGACTGTAATACCTACCTGGGGTGGCTCCAATATGCTTGACCCATGGGAACCGGCACTGTTAGGAGGTGTGGCCTTTTTGGAGGAGGGGTGCTAGTGTAGGGGTGGGTTTTGAGGTCTCCTCCTTTGCTCAGGCTCTGCCCAGTGTGCAATGGTACCCTCCTCCTGGCTGCTTGCAGAAGTGAGTCTCTTCCTGGCTGCCTTCAGATCCAGATGTGGAACTCTCAGCTCCCCTCCAGCACCAAGTCTGCCTGCATGCTACCATGCTTCCTGCCATGATGATAATAGACTGAACTTATGAAACTGGAAGCCAGCCCCAATTAAATGTTGTCCTTGGTCCTTAAATAAGTTACCGTGGTCGCGGTATCTCTTCATAACAATAAAACCCAAACTAAGATACTACCCATGTGAGAAAGAAACAAATCTTTCTCCTTTAAGCCAGTTGTTAGATCTTCTATGAAAGCTATTTAAATCTGTACGGGTTATTTTTTGTCAGCGCACCATCATCTGGGAAGAGGGAACCTCATCTGAGAAAATACCTTCATCAGATTGGCCTGTAGGCAAGTGTGTCAAACATTTTGTTGATTGAAGATTGATATAGGAGGGCCTGGTCCACTGTGGGCGGTGGCATCCCTAGGCAGGTGGTTCTGGGCT
>JADRCC010569615.1:7048-27260 GCA_019843855.1 Hylomyscus alleni | reverse complement strand
TTTGGTTTCCAGTACCAAGCAAGGTTACCACATGCATGAGATTGCCAGGCATTATTCCTTTAGGAATATTTTAGCTTTGAGGCTATTGTCATGGCTCATGGTTGTTTTAGCTGCATAAGGCTGTTCAGTTGTTTCTCTCCTTTGGCAATTTGCCAAGTAATTTCTGATACAATGGAAACTCGATTGTAGGAAGACACTTTCAGGTTAGACATAACTCAAATCATGTACTCCATCTGTCCTAAGTGTGTGGTGTCTTTAACAGTAGGCATCCACTCTCAACCCCTGAGACAATCAAGGGCTATAATAATAAATCCAGAAAGATAAACTGGGCATGATCTTTCTCATTTGTACTTTTTAGTTCCAAGTCCTAAGATGTGAATATATAACATGGAATATCCACAGAAACCAGAAAAGTATAAAGGGACTATATTTGTGGGTAAGGAGAACTTGGGAAGGTAATATCAATTTATAGGTGGTATGACATAGCAAACATAAAAATGGGGTGGAGCATCGAACTCAGGAAGAGGGAGAAAGGTCAATATAGTTGGAAAATCAGTGATGGACAAAAACACACAAAGGTTGTCTGATAAAGCTTCAAGGAATTATAAAATTTTATATTTACCTAAACTTATATATATGTATGTATATATAATTTAAATGAAGTTTAATAAATATATACCTTTAGATATGTATTATTTAATAGGTATTTATATATTAATTATATAATATAATTATATATTATATATATTTATATGTATATATTAATTATATAATATAATTATATATTGTATATATTTATATGTATATATTAACATAGATATGTTCAAAGAAGTAAAGCCAAATGTGCTGACAATGTTTCCCACAAGGACCACAGACTAAGAAGCAGCAGTACAAGAAATTTCCCTTTGAATGGTTGGTCACGTCACTTCAAGTTACTTGCAAAGTGATATAATCAGGGAAATCCTTCTTTACATTCTTTTTTTTTTTTTTTTTTTTTTGGATTTTTTGAGACAGGGTTTCTCTGTGTAGCCCTGGATGTCCTGGAACTCACTCTGTAGACCAGACTGGCCTCCAACTCAGAAATCTGCCTGCCTCTGCCTCCCAAGAGCTGAGATTAAAGAAGTGCCCCACCCCCCCACACACTGCCTGGCTACATACATTTTTTAAACAAATGAAATATTTGTTTTCTCTGAAATGACATTGACAAAGTCAAAGTCATCTAAATTTTCATATTTTATCTTTATCTTAAAACTTCTTACCATGAATTGTTTTATACATTTAGGTCAGTTGTCCTCTAACCTGATACTCTGTAATCTGGGATTTCTGTGTTTAAATTTGTGTTAAAATTCTTTTATTTATTTCCCTCTCTCCTTTTTCTACTTGTAAACCAGTCCACCAAACTACCACAACTTGTTTAGAAAAAAAAAATTTTTCTTTTCATCATTGGCTTCCCTTTTTTATTCAAAGGCCAGTAAACTATATTAATGTAGGTCTATTTCAGGAGTTTCCTCATCTAATCTATTGATTAACCTTTCAATCTTTTATCAGCAGTAGTCTAGTGTCATCATTGCAGCTGTATGCAAAATCTTGAACTCCAGTTCTCTCAATTTATTTCCCATCAATATTATTTTAGTTATCCTGAGTCTTTGGTCTTTACTTACAAATATTAGCATATAATTGTCAACATGTTTTAAAATCCAACCAAAATTGAATATTTTCTTCTCCCTTACTCTTCCAGACACTAACTCCAATTAGACTATGTTGGAGTACTTCCTTTTAGATGCAGTCCGTAATAACAAAACTCTGAGCCTATTCTAAAGTAGTTTCTTTTCTCTCCGTATCAAAAAGAAAAAAAGAGAAAAATTGTGAGAACCTAATACATTTGTTGATATAAAACTCCTAACAAAAATATAGTGATATTTTTCTCAAAAATCTAAGTCTACCTTGAGTTTTTTACTCTTGTTTGTGTCTAAACTACCAGAAATTCATTGAGTTCTCAGAAATTTTTTCTGCTTGGGTTAAAAAACTTTACTCTCAGGCTGCCTCAGCAAGATGGTTTGGCTCATGTTCTGCTATTCTTTTTTTTTTTTTTTTAATTATTTTTTTTTATTTTTGATTTTTTTCGAGACAGGGTTTCTCTCTCCTGGAACTCACTCTGTAGACCAGGCTGGCCTCGAACTCAAAAATTTGCCCGCCTTTGCCTCCCAAGTGTTGGGATTAAAGGCATTTGCCACCACTGCCCAGTCATACTGTCTAATTCTTGATTTCTGTCTGTCCTGTGGCTTTAATTCTCTAATTTATGTAAGAAGAATTATGGATTAGGTTTTCTTATTCTTTCAGCTTGTGTTATGAGCAGGGACAGAAGTAACATCCTCAATGTATTTGAGTCACCTGAGGTCTTATGGCTTTTTTTTTTTTTTTTTTTTTTTTGAGTAAATGTACTGTTTTTCTTTTATTCCTTTTTTTAAAAAAATTGATATTTTCTTTATTTGCATTTCAAATGTTATCCTGTTTCCTGGTTTCCCCTCTGAAAACCCCCTATCACCTCCCACCTCCCCCTGCTCTCCAACCTTTCCCACTCCTGCTTTCTGGTCCTGGCATTCCCCTACACTGGGGTATCGAGCCTTCACAGGACCAAGGGCCTCTCCTCCCATTGATGACCATCAAGGCCAGCCTCTGCTACATATGTGGCTGGAACCATGAGTCCCTCCATGTGTACTCTTTGGTTGGTAGTTTAGTCCCTGGGAGCTTTGGGGATAACTGGTTAGTTCATATTGTTGTTCCTCCTATGGGGCTGCAAACCCCTTCAGCTCCTTGGGACCTTTCTCTAGCTCCTTCATTGAAGACCCTGTGTTCAGTCCAATGGTTAGATGTCTTATTGCTTTTATTCTCCGTACAGTCATGGCAACACAGCTAAACATTTGAAAATAAGGTCTGGTAGGCTGAGGTAAATTGAGGTGGCCTATTTACCAATGCCACCTATTTAAAGATTATTCTTTCCTACCTCAGAGAGATCAAAGCAATGCTATCTACAAAAGTAGTTGAACATTCATATTTTATTATGTAATTCACATAAATATCAAGAGTATTATGGGATTATCATATTAAACAGGAAAAAATATTGCCTAAAATTTCAAATAACTTTCAAAAATTCAAAAAAGAAGAAACCCTGATGATATTTACTGTTGATAAGTGTTAATAGAGTACGAAACCAAATGGACAATTCTAATGAATTAGGTAATGATGACTCATTACCTACAAAGGAAACAATGTATACCAAAAGATCTGATGTTCTAAAAGTAGAGCAATCCTTTCTGTTTGTGATCCTTTGTTGCTATAAGTGTCCTGTAGCATACCTCAAAAATGAAAATATGGCTTTGGATCGAGCTTTAAGGGTTTTATTTCCCTTCTCAATGGACAGAAATACCCCTACTGTTTTTGTTTGGTTGGTTGTTTGGTTGGCTCTTTTGTTTGTTTTTATAACTTTTTAAGACGTTTATTTATTTATTTACACTTTACAATTCATCCCCCTACCCCATCAACCCTCCTACTGCTCCACATTCCATACCTCCTCCCTATCTTCCCCCTCTCCACGAGGATGTCCCCACCCCCCATGCCACCTCACCTCTCTGGGGCCTGTAGTATCTTGAGGGATAGGTGCATCATCTCTGAATGAACACAGACCCTGCAGTCCTCTGTTGTATATGTATTGGTGGCCTCATATCAGCTGCTGTATGCTGCCTGTTTGGTGGTCCAGTGTTAGAGATCTCAAGGGTCCCGATTATTTGAGACTGCTGGTCCTCCTACAGGGTCATCCTCCTCCTCAGTTTCTTTCATTCTTTCCCTAATTCAACAACAGGGGTCAGCTGCTTCTGTCCATTGGTTGGGTGCAACTTTCTGCATCTGACTCTTTCAGTTGCTTGTTGGGTCTTCCAGAGTGCAGTCATGCTCTGTTCATTTTTGTGAGTGCTCCTTAGCCTCAGTGATAGTGTCAGGACTTAGGACCTGCCCTTTGGACCCCTCTTTATGTCTGTTGCTAGACCTCCTTTTCCTCAGGTTCCTCTCCATTTCCATCCTTGTAATTCTTCCAGAAACAATTACCCACATCCAATAGAGGTCTAATATCCAAAATATATAAAGAACTCAAGAAGTTAATCACCAAAATCCGAACAACCCAATCAAAAAACGGGGTATAGAACTAAACAGATTTCACAACTGAGGCATCTAAAATGGCTGAGAAGCACCTAAAGAAATGTTCAAAGTCCTTAGTGATCAGAGAAATGCAAATCAAAACAACTCTGAGATTCTACCTTACAACAATCAGAAAGGCTAAGATCAAAACCTCAAGTGACAACATATGTTGGAGAAGATGTGGAAAAAGAGGAACACTCTTCCATTGCTGGTGGCATTGCAAATTGGTACAACCACTCTGGAAATCAATCTGGAGGTTTGTCAGAAAATTGGAAATAGATCTACCTGAAGACTACTCTTGAGAATATACCTAAAAGATGTCCCACCATATCACAAGAGTATGTGTTCCACTATGTTCATAGTGGCCTTATTTGTGATAGCCAGAAACTGGAAACAACCCAGATGTCTTACAACAGAAGAATGGATACACAAAATGTGGTTCATTTACAAAATGGGTTACTACTCAGCTATTAAGAACGAGGACATCCTGAGTTTTGCAGGCATATGGATTGAACTAGAAAATATCATCCCGAGCGAGGTAACTCAAACCCAAAAGGACATGCATGGTATGTACTCACTAACAAAATACAGAATACCAAAGGTACAGTCCACAGAAGTCAAAAAAGGCAACAAGCTGAAGTGCCCAAGTTCCCAAGTCCCACTTGGGAGGGAGAAGAAAACAATCACAAGAGGGGAGAGGAAGAACCTGGGAGGGAAAGTGGACAGGAGGAGCAGGGTGGGTGGAGAGGAGAACCTGATTTGGTATTGGGTGAGGGAAAAGGACTGAAGCTCTGAAGGCCGGCAGAAAGAATGGAAACAGGAAATCTTGAGATGCAGGAGGTTGGGAGAGTCCCTCGAGAATGTACCAGAGAACTGGGAAGTGAGAGATTCTCAGGACTCAAAGGGAAGGACTGTAGATAAAATGCCCAACAGTAGGGAGAAGGAACTTATAGAGCCCTCCTTTAGCAGGAATACAGGGCATCAAATGAGGTAATCAAATGAGAGATGGGGAGGGCATCCCACAGTTACAACTCTGACCCATAATTGTTCCTGCCTCTACTATTTTGCTATCTAATGCTCTGATAACTCAAATGAATATCACTCATTTGTCTCTTCACATTGTCCACATCACTTAAGCACTTCCTGGTGATCTGATTCCTGGTTCTTACTTCTTCTTCTTCTTTACCTTCACCCCTAACCCTCCTTGACTCACGATCCTGGGAGGTAGCTGATGCTGCCCCATTTTCTTGGTGCTCTTTAACCTTTCAGCTCTCTGTGCTGCTCTTTGGACCATGCTTCAGGTGATTTCCTTGTAAAACCAATACAGGGAAATTGAATATATATTTTCCTATTGTCAATACCTAAGTGTGAAAGTTCATCACTCAGTGCATCACAATGTAATTCATGTTTTGAAGAATGGAATAGTAATTGAAATTGTAGTGGAAAGAATTCACAGTATCTGAATAGAGAAAATGTTTTGATCCTGTTGATACAACTGTGAAGAGAGAAAGAACAAATGGAAACTTCATATTGTGTTTGTCTCCAGAACCTGATATGCAAAGCATTTGCTTTATTATATCAGAATTTGATCTTTTCTTTCTGTACTCACATTTGAGGGGGATGAGTCTCTTTCTGTGCCAAATCTTTGTCTCCCAGTGTTTTGTCTTTTGTGCATTGATGCCAATAGGCAGGAAGTTGAAAATACTCTTGTTGCTCGAAAGCATCCATCCATGACATGGACAAGGTTATCCTTGTTAAAGTGCTTGGTTTAGAGATGCTCTGATCTGTAACCTTCTTCTTGCTCAGTTGAATTGATTAAAATAAGTTCTATGAAAATTAAACACAAACACAATTTATATAATGAAAGGAATGTAACAGAAACCCACAGCCTTTAGAATTTCAAATGTGGGAATTATCTCGCTGTGACAATCAAGGTTGATATGTCTCTAGGGAGTGAATTCCTTCTGTACAATAGGCATTCTCCATGTGCTTTCAAAGTGAGGAGACTGTGTTTTATTGTTTTTTAAAAAGGAAAGGATGAATCATCTTATCTTTTCATACATCATTTTGGATGACATTTGTTTTAACAATAAAACTAACAAAACAACATAATGTTCAGTTAAGCTATAGCAGAGATTCAATTCTATTAAAATACCTTTTATTCACTTCATTTGTTTTTATCCATAGTATGAGAATTTGAGAAATTGTTTAAAGTTGCTTCATTAAATCTTAGCTACTAAAATGCAAAAGTATTAATGGTCTGGAATGCTTTGTTTGAGAGTACCTGATTCTGTAGTTGAAATTTGCTAAAGTGATTGCTTTGATCTCTATCACATATTTAAACTTGAATTCTACTTTAAGTATTGACCTCTGGATAATACGTACAATTCTGCCATGAGAAAATCATGACTTAGGCTATTTCTTGCTGTCTAATCCGCGAGTATTTGTATAGAGAAATGGTGTGGGTGGGATCTTCTGGTGCCTTACACCTGCAAGCTCCTGAGACTCACACTCATTCACTCAAGCTAATCTCCAGGTTCGCCTTCACTTGCCCAGTGACCCATATTGATCACTCTATTCCCATTATCTCTTAAAAATGTCTCAGATGATTGTTATTATTAATTTATTGGAATTCAATTTAATGTATTCCAAAAGTATAAGATTATAAGTATTATGAAATACTTTGTATTCTAACCTTTACTTTTTAAACATCATCCACAACATACTCTGCTAAAATGGTTAATTGGTTAATTATTTGTTCAAAAATGATTTTGAGAAATAAAATGAATATACAATTGTAAGTAACAAGACTCCCTTTATTCATAGAAATGTACCCTGAATTATAATTTCCAATAACAATGAAATATTCCTGCTTTGAGTCCATTTAAACACTGTAGTTATGTTATTTACAAAATACAACATAGTATTCAAATTAGGAAATTCTGGGGAGTTGATTTTCTTTCTTGTTTCATTGGGGGGAAATACTCATTTTGGTAGTTTGTATTAGAAGGCTTTCATAGACTCATACATTGTATGAAATTTGAGAAATTGTTTAAAATTGCTTCATTAAAATTTCACTATTAAAATGTGAATGTACTAATAGTCTGGGATACTTTGAGAATATCTGAGGCAGTAGCTGAAATTTGCTTAGTTACCAGGGAGTGGCACTATTTCAGAAGGATTAGAAGAAATAAGAGGAGTGGCCTTGTTGGAGTATGTTTGGCCTTGTTTATGTGTCCTTGGGAGTGAGATTGAAGGCTTCAAAAGGCTACATAAAGTCAATTATGTATTGTTCTCCCTCTCTCTGTCTCTGAATCTGGATGCGTCCCTCAGCTACTTCTCCAGTGATTGCATGTTCCCTGTCCCCTGTCATGATGATTTTGAACTAAACCTCTGAAACTGTAAACAAAGCTCACAATTTTATAAAAGCAGCCTTGGTCATAATATCTCATTACAGGAATGGAATAGGGACTAAGACAGAAATTGGTACCGGGGAGTAGCACAAGGCTCTGACAGGCATGACCATGCTGTTTGTTGGAAGAATATGGGACATTTTTAAACTTTGAACAACATCAGATGGACACTTTAAGTCAAGCTTAATGAGCCATTGTGGTAAGAGCAGGGAAGACACTGCTGAAGGTATTGTGAACTGTGGATGCACAGCTCAATAATTTTTAGAAGGGAGAAGACTATTAGTAAGTGAACTAGAGATCATTCTTGTGACATCTCACAAAGAATGTGACTGCTTCGTGTTCTAAAAATCTGACTGAGGCTAAATTGAAGGGTTTCGGTTTGATGAAATTGGCATAGAAGTTTTCAAGACAGCTTAGTAATGACTGTCTCATCCAGTAATTAATCATCACTCTTATTTAGATCAATAATGAAAAGGGCAAACTGAACAAAGAAACAAAGAATACAGTTTGAAGAGAAAAGGGACACTAGAAGTTAAGTCTAGTGCCCAAGGAGATAAAATGTTTCAAGAAAAACTTTTTGTCAAATAAAATGAAAGCAGTGGTAACATAAGCATGACCTCACTCAGAGAAGTTTCTAACTTGTGAAAAAGAATTCAAGAAAAGCTTGAACAGTGGAGAAAACCATCAAAATGAAAAAGTTAATGCAAATGTCCTTTAAATGGCGGCCAAATTTCAGCCCCATCCTGTAGCAGAACTTTACAGACTCACATGGTTCTGGCTTTAGAATCACAAATACAAGAAAGGGGTTGTGGAATCTCCCTCCATTGCTAAAGAAAGTTGCTGATGTGAGGAGTGCGTCAGTGTTATCACTGCATGATAACTTGCCAGAAAAGCAAGTGTATGGAGCTGTGGAGGGGCAGTCTGGATTTCAGTGGAGACTGAAAACGTTTGGAGATGGAAGAGCTATGAGATACCTCCCAAGAAGTACTGCCGATCAAGTATGGAACCGTCACAAGAGAGAGAGCAGGAAATGTTTGGTTGCAGTCAAGAAAGCTGAAAAGAGTTGAAGATATGATGAGCATTTTGATCTCAGATACAGAGAAGCAGACTTTAGAGTGTAACTTGGTGGTTTTCAGTCTTGCTTTGGACCAGTATTTCCTCCTTATATCCCCTTTTCCCCTTTCTTTTATATATATATATATATATATATATATATATATATTCTATACCACTGTATGTTGGAATGGGTGTTCCTTTTTTTACTTTTGATTTTATAGTGGTTTACAGTTAAGAGATTGTTACAAGTCTCAGAAGAGACTGGGCTTCTGATTTTTAAACAATGTTGAGACTTTGACAGATTATGAGAACTTTTAAAGTTGCACTAAATGCATTTTTATTATACTATTACTACAAATGTGTGGGGACCAGGGATAGGAATGCAGTGGTTTGAATGCAAATGGCTCCATAGCTTCACATATTTGCATGCTTAGTTATCAGGGAGTGG
This sequence comes from Hylomyscus alleni, assembly GCA_019843855.1. Classification (NCBI taxonomy): domain Eukaryota; kingdom Metazoa; phylum Chordata; class Mammalia; order Rodentia; family Muridae; genus Hylomyscus; species Hylomyscus alleni. The sequence goes on along the minus strand of JADRCC010569615.1, from coordinate 18,152 downwards.
CATTATGTGAGAAAGATTAGAAGAATTAGGAGGTATAGTGTTGTTGAACTATATGTGGCCTTGTTGGAATATATGTTTCACTGGTGCTGGGCTTTGAGGTTTCAGAAGCTTGCATCACGCCAAGCATATCTCCCTCTCTCTCCATCGTCAGATTGTCTGTCTGAGCTACTGCTGCCGTGGCTACTTGAATCCCATCATGCTTCCTGCAATGGTAATAATGACCAGTCCTCTGAGACTGTAAACCAGCCCCCCAACTAACGCTCTATAAGAGTTTCCTTGATCATGCTGTCTCTTCACAGTGATAAAAGTGAATAAGACAGTCATGACTGCAGCTCTGTTTAGTGTATTTCTTCCTAGGAAAAATATCTATAGCATTGTAATTTAAACAGAAATATATTTCTATTGACTTCACTCTGTCATTTTTTGTTTACAATGAGTATGCTCATACCTTGGCAGAGACCAATCACATAGTAGTGTTTTATAGAAGATAAATGATTCCTTTTATCAACAGCATGCTCCTCTTAAGTGAAAGAAGATCAGGTGTGAGTTTCATCTTTTTCTTTTTCTCACCTCTTCTGTTTTAGAATGACAAATAATTTCTCTATTGAGTTCTTTCTGCACATTGTTGACAAATGCTTGGTAAAATATTTGCTGAAAAGCAAACAAAACATACATGCACACTGCTTGTCATTTGTTGTGTTCAAACATCCTTGAGAGGTTTGCTTTCCTATTCTCTAAATAATACTATTGTATTTTAAACATAGTCAGTTCAATGAAACAAAATTATCCCATTTAATAAATTCCTTTGCTTTCTTCGTTGTGTAATTTCTTTCTCTTTAGACAAGTAATACACAGTTGGCTGTGTTTCTCTTCAGGGCTGGGACTTTCCAATTAAAATCATTCCTTGGCCAGCATATAACAAACCCATGCTGAGAACGCAGTGTAGATACAGCCTTAGATAACTTTTGTTTAAGTGTTGGTTCCTCCTAAAATGATATTACTTTTGTAAATTATGTTAAATACTGTAGTATCCATTCTCTGTTCTTTAAATTTTATTTTAGTCCTTATGAGGATGATGTACATGAGAAATAAACTATTCTGACATACTCATACACATGTGAGCATGTGTGTTTCTGTATTGTGTGTTTGCTTGTGTGCTCATATGCATGCATTTGGATTAGAGAAAAATGTATTCTCATATTTATATGTGATTTATTCATATGTTCATGTGTGCCTGTAGGCAAAAGATTAAAAATTGATCTTAAATGTCCTCCTTTTTCACTTTTGGTTGTAGTCCATTGTGACTGAGTCTCTCACTGAAGTTGGCTGTATTTTTCAGCTAGGCTAGTATGTAGCGTGTTCTAGGGATGTTCTTTTCTCCATACTCTCCAGTAGTGATTTACAGGATCTCAAGTCATACCCAGGTTTTAAGTGATTGCTAGTGACCAATACAGCAAGTGGTATTACCCACTGAGCTATCTCCCAGCTGACGATATATTTTAGAAAAACAAAATGTTCAAAATCATTTCCTTCCATGAGGACATTAATAGATTACCCACTCATACTTTTCTGAACAAATCTTGAAAATGTCAAGACCCAGATCTAAGACTGAGTTAAAATCCTACTCCTATTATTCATTTTCTTGTAACAAGACAGACAAGTTACAGAGTTTCTCTGTACCCCAGTGTTCCCGTCCCTCAAATAGCAGTTAAAACAGTACTTCCATCATTCAGTTGTTGTAAGAATTTTAAGCTTTAATGCTTGGGAGTAGAAAAGGACTGGTTGCTTTTCAACTACTATCGACAAGGAGATGCTGATGTAATAATGGAGTACTTCCTAAGAGTAGATAGTAATAGAGTGACAGTAAATGTAATAGTGTTGGTGATGGAAGTAGAAAAGAATTCCATGAAAGCACAGAATCTGAGTACTAATACAATCTTCCCCATTCAGGGTAGTGTAGCAATAATTACTCACTTTCTCAGACAAAACAGTAAGTAAACAAACAGTATAAAGTTTAATCTGTTTTATTAATATCCACTATCTTTCCCCTTCTGTACTAGACAGGATTTTCTAGAATGACTTATAAGCTATAGTCCAGCTAGTTGAACATTGCCTTTCTCCTAACAGAAGTTCCATGATTCTGATAGTTTAGTCTGTGAGGCTGGATATCTTAAATGGTCTTCAGTCACCAAAGATTTAGGTTCTAACATCAGTAAAGTAAGCAGATAAAATGTGAAGACATTTTTTTCTTCTCTCTTCCCTGGGCTTTTACGGAGGCTGTCACCAGAAGATGTGGCCCAGATTTAGAATGTCTTCCCATTGTAAATGATCCAGTCAAGAAAATCCTTCCCAAATATTCCCAGATACTTAGATTTTAATGGATTCCAGTTGTAGTCAAGTTGATAACCAAGATTAGACATCCTATCTTTCATAAATACCTGTCAGAGTATTTTTCTGATATATAAAAATCTTCAGTTATAATTTTGTCCTTATCTCCATGCCTCCACACCAAAATTTTCAACATCATCAACATTTTTGAATGGTCTACAAAATGTCTGTTTCTATTACCTTCTTTTCTCTAAACTCGTGTGCATTCTCTTTGGAGCAGTCAGACTCACCTTCATCAATTACAAACATGATAGTCATTTGAATAGGAAATAGTGTTCCACCAAGAAGAGAACCAATAGAACGACTGTATATTTGCTGGCTTCTATTATGAGTGAGAGACTTTACAATTCAAAGAAAGTCCCCAGCACACTGAAGAAGAAAACAGCTGGCCGTCAATCCAGGGAGCCAGAAGCCTTTGCATTTCCATTGGATGCTGAAAGTCTGGAAGCTTCATGGAAAATCTGTGGTATTGGGACATTACTGAAAATCCAAAGAAGTCAGAGATTAATGTCAGTGGGTGGAAGCAGTCATACACCTCCATAAGATCTTAAGGGGCTTACAAGAAGGCCAGTACCACCTCCTTTCAGCCAAAGATATTCATTCTGCTGATTGCCATCTGGGAGGTGTCAAACGCACTGAGGAAGGGACTCCTAATCTCAGTGACTGTTGTGTTATGTGTCAGTCCTCTCTGAAGAACCTCAGCCATTGTCCTCTATGTCAGTTCTCTCTTTGATGTCCCTAAAGACACACTGGTACATTTCATTAAACCTAATAGTAGTTTAAATTAGTCAAGTTGAACCTAAGGGCCACAATCACATATTCCCATACCAGCACCATGGTTCAAGCATAGAATTAAAACTTCTTGCTTTCATCTGGAGTTAGTGTCTGTCATAGTTCTCCTTGTACCTGTTAAGGTCAAGGTATTTAGCTTTCTTCCTTCATCAAACACTTGTGATGTTATTGGACTAGAATCCTGGTAATTATGTATGGACAGTAGATTCATTTTTTCTTCTCATTGTTCCTAGTACTCTGATCCAGTATCTTTTCAATCAATATATACTGAAGCAAATTAAATTTGTTGTATAATTAATATAGTAGAAGAGTCAAAATAGCTGAGAGAACAACCAAGGAAATCATAACTCTTGAGTGGATCACACCTCTACAGTGCAGGCCAACCACTTAAGCCTTAGGCCCATGAGAAATTATGGAGCAATTATGAACAAAACAAACATCCAGGAAGTCAAAGTAGATGCTTGGAAATTCACTTGATTCAATCATACCAGTAGTTCTAGGCAGAAGAACTAGGATCCTTTTAAAACCAAAAAAAAAAAAAAAAAAAAAACTAAAAATTTAGATGAATGGAAGACCTGCCTTTATTCAAAACTGGAATATAAATTAGATAATCAGGAAGTTTGCTTTGTCTCCACATTTAAGTGCTCCTCATTGAAAGGTAAAAATAATGGGAGTTTTTTTTTTTATACTTTTGTTCATAATACTCCAAAGGAGTGAGTGCATATAATTTTGTGTTATTAAGTTTGAGTAGAAGACACAAGACCCTGTGTTCCATCTCTAGTACTATAAAATGACAATTAAAAATTAAAAATAATTACAACGAAAAGCAAAACATTTCTTTAAAGAATATTAGTAACAATTAGTAAATAGAACTTCTTGGAGCGTTTAGCAATTAGCATTAACAAGAACACACTAAAATTGACATGTTCAGGAGACCTCAACCTACAGCTAATGTTTAGGCAAAAATGTAGTTTTGTTTTCTTATCTTAGTTTCTGAGACCAAGAATCAAATTATCCAACATTTCTCAAAAGAGAATGTATTTGAACAGTCCTGCTGAGTTTTCTGAGGTAAGGGGTTATGTGATCCAACAACTTTGAGAAGAAATGTATAACCTTCCCCCTGCTTGAGAATATAAAACCAATTACATGCTCTTAGAAAAACATGCAGGAAATTATTCTAGCAGTCTGCAATGTGAAGGTAACTTGGTTACAGTATTCCCTTTCTATTTTTTTAAAATTATGCTTTAATCATAGATACATAAAATTCATTTTAGCCTAAACCTCCTACTTCTTCACTCCACTTCTCCTGGAAATTTTCCTCAATCTATCTCTTTTCCAGCTTCATATCTTCTTTTTCATTTTTTATTTATTTTTTATTTTTATTTTTTTTATTTTTTTTTTATTTTTTGGTTTTATGAGACAGGGTTTCTCTGTGTAGCCCTGGCTGTTCTGGAACTCACTCTGTAGACCAAGCTAGCCTTGAACTCAGAAATCCGCCTGCCTCTTCCTCCCTAGTGCTAGGATTAAAGGCATGTGCCACCACTGCCTGGCCCTTCTTTTTCATTTTTAATATGCTTTTGTTTTGTTTTGTTTTGAGAACTTCGTAAATGAGTAGTATATCACTCTTTCTTCTCCCCCACCCAATTTATCCCTATGCCAACCCCAAATATATGTTTTCTTTAATTACTATTTCTACACAAATTTTATATATATATATATAGTTATATAATTACACACACTTTTTTAAGAAATAGTGTATAAATTTTTAAAGAAATAAATTATACACAAATTATATATGTTTGTATGTATGCATATGTCTGTACATGTGTACATATAAATGTATATGCACATGTACATACATGAGGATATATTTAGCATTGAGCATGTGTACATGTGTCCAGTAAAGACCACTTGTGATCTGTACTTTCTTATTGGTAGTATCTGATAAAAGTCAAAGGGACAAATTTTTGTTACCTTTGCCTGTCAAAATCACCATCAAGTTTACACCAGTTGAGATCTTATTGGCTATAGTCTCTTTTCATAATACTTATTCTTAATAAATTCATTAGGGCTACCTCATGAAATGTTTTCTTGGAAGACCATAATAGACTTCTAAGTCAACTTATACTGCTGAATTTTATTTAGAAGCATACAGATCTTCATAGTTTTAAGCCATTCCTCTGTATAAAATAAATTGAAGTTATTTTATATTATCCATTTGCACTCTATATGTAGGAATTCCAGATAGACTTGGCAGATTCCTGTGCCACATGGAGCCAGAATTTCAAATTCACTACTGCCAATAACTGATTTGTTAAAGACAAATATCAAAGGACCTAACTCGTGGTGAGGATAAGGAAAATTTAAAGTTAGAGTCTACACATGGGATACACTCAAAGGTCTGTGGTTTCATCTTTTTAAGAAATAAATTTTTAAACCTACTTATAAATTTGGTAAAACTCAACAGTTAGAAGGAAATTTCTTTAAACTTCAATTATGGCTTTGAACTTTTCTAGCTCCAAACCCATGATCCTATCAAATTTATATTCTAAGTCTTATTTCCTCTCTCCCCTTTAAGCCATTATTTATCATGATAGAAAAACAGTCTTTTTGCATGTTTATCACTTCCAAAGTCTCCTTCTGCAGACACTGTGTCTCTTTGCTGTTCATCATGTGGCCAAGGTTCTTTCCTCTTGTATTCAGAGAGATCACTACCCTCAAAGGCCTTCTGTATCAAATGTCATGTTGCTGAGACATTTCTGAGTAGTTACATAAATTAAATAAATTACACTTCAGCATTTCTGAATATTCTGTACCCTGCCTTACTTTTCTTACCAGCAGTTATCAATTCAGTAAACATTAAATATTTACCTGCTTATTTGCTCTTGTTTATCTCACTTGCTTAGCACCTGCAGTGTGAGCTTCCCACAAGGGATATTCCTTTACTGTTCTCAGAACCATTCCCATGCATATGCCTGGTATGCAATAGGTACTCATTGTATATTTGCTGAATAAATGAAATACTGATTGTTGGGTATGCATAAAACATAAGACGAAGCATTAAAGAGCTAAGTTATGAGAAAGATATAGGTTTATTGATCTTTGTAATAATGCTTCACTGGCTAATAGTACAAGAAAGACATCATGGATGGTATTGCGTTCTTCATGAAAGATTGGTAGGGTATCTATATGTTGAGCTATTTGGGAATGTAAAACAGGATAAACAAATCTCCAGGGTTGGATATACTGAGGGAAAATATTTCTATCTAAATCAAGACATAATGTAGCCACAAATGATAAAGGGACAGAATTCAATGGGAGAAAAAAGCCTTCATATCTTTTAAGTAAATATTTACAAATCTTGTATTTCTTTTTAAACTCAGCAGCAGGCATTCTGGGTGTTGCTTAAATATATCATTGCAGAAGCTCTTAGCAGGTTTATTAATTTTAGCCTAAATTGTATTTTTATGTATATCAGTATGTGTATGAATGACTCTGTATATAAATATGTATATAGTTTATCCATTGTTCTATATTAAGAACTTCAAATAATAAATATTGTCTGATTGAGAGACAGTTTTCCTTAAGGTCAGCCTTTTTACCTGGAATGGATATAATGAAAATTTGCTTCATAAATACAGGCAATAATTCTATCCTAAAATGTTGAAAGTGTGCTTGGGAAAAAAATGCTTTGGGATTCTTTCATGTTGCTTGGATTTTCTAAACAGGAAAAGGAAACACAAATAAAATGTTTGAACTTGAAAGTCACAGGCTAACTTACAATTTAGAAAGACTAATCTCACATCCTAGATTTTATCACAGCATGGAGATTTCAGAGCAGCAAAGCAATGTGGGAGACAAATCCAACAGGCATCTCCAGCTAGTTGAGAGGTAATGAGCATCTGAAGTGAAGGGGTACAAATGAAGATAGAGACAGGAGATCAAAGGCAGGCAGTGATCTAGTTATGGACTGCAATGTTAGCAACTTATCTGCTTAGGGGCTGACACAGTGTAGAGGTCTAAGAGAGTTAAGATGGCGGTCCCATGGCCTGAAAGAAGTGAGTAAGAGTTTTATAGTACAACTAACTTTGATGTTAAAACACATGAGCTGAGATGACTTCTTAGTCATCTTGAAACTGTTAAGATGAAAAACTAAAACATGTTTGCATTTAAGAAATTGGTTCATGCTAGACATAGAAATTTTAGTTCTGCCTGCAAATAAATTATTAGTGGTTTAAAGATTTGTTGATTACCCGATTTGTTGGTTTTTGATAGATTAGAGTGGATTGTGAAATAAAAAATTACAATGAGCTTTTGAATTAGGATAAATATTATGGGCAAGCAGAAATGACTAATGGCAATATAAGTAAAAACAGGAAAATTAGTCAAGAGATTATGAGAGTGAAAAATTAGCAGAATCTGATTTAGTGAACATGAACATATAATTAAAAACTCACTCTTGGAAAAAGTTTAGTAATTTCATAGTCGTAGACAATTCTTGAAAGTTTAAGTTCCAAGCTTTACTTGTTATTTTCTGTAACTGACCAGTTAGTACTTCAGTCAATGACTATCATAGTTTCAGTTCGTGCCACATTCATTTTAGGGGGGAGGGATATTATTTTCTTTATTTACATTTCAAATGTTATCCCCTTTCGCCAGAAGCACCCTATGCTATCCTCCCCCCCTGCTTCTCTGATGGTGTTCTCCATCCACCCATCCACACCTGACTCCCTGCCATGAAATTCCCCTACACTGGGATAGCAAGCCTTCACAGGGCCAAGGGCCTCTTCTCCTATTGATGTCCAACAAATCCATCCTGTGCTACATATGAGACTGGAGGCATAGGTCCCTGTATGTGTACTCTTTGGTTGGTGGTTTAGTCCCTGGGAGCTCTTCAGGGTCTGATTGGTTAATGTTGTTCTTCTTATGGGGTTGCAAACCCCTTCAGCTCCTTCATTCCTTTCTCTAACTCATCCTTTGAGGACCCTGTGGTCAGTCCAGTGTTTGGTTGTAAGCATCCACCTTGATATTTGTCAAGCTTTGGTAGAGCTTCTCAGAGGACAGCTATATAAGGTTCCTGTCAGTAAGCACTTGTTGGCATCCACAATAGTGACTGTTTTTGGTGACTGTATATGGGATGGATCCCAAGATGGGACAGTCTCTGGATGGCCTTTCCTTCAGTCTCTGCTTCAAATTTTGTCTCCGTATTTGCTCCTGTATTTTTCTTCCTTCTAAGAATCCATACTTTCTAAGAATCTTCCTTCTAAGCATCTACACTTTGGTCTTCCTTCTTCTTGAGCTTCATATAGCCTGTGAATTTTATCTTGGGTATTCCAAGCTTTTGGGCTAATAATCACATATTAGAGAGTGTACCATCTGTGTTCTTTTGTGATTGGGTTACCTCACTCAGGATATAATTTTCTAGTTCCATCCATTTGCCTAAGAATTTCATAAATTCATTGTTTTTAATAGCTGAGTAGTCCTCCATTGTGTAGATGTACCACATTTTCTGTATTCATTCTTCTATTGAGGGACATCTGGATTGTTTCCAACTTCTGGATAGTATAAATAAGGCTGCTACAAACATAGTGGAGCATGTGTCCTTGATATATGTTGGAGCATCTTCTGAGTATATGCCCAGGAGTGGTATAGTTGGGTCCTTTGGTAGTACTATATCCAGTTTCCTGAGGAACTACCAAACTGAATCCAGAATGTTTGTACCAGCTTGCAATCCTACCAACAATGGAAGAGCATTACTCTTTTCTCCACATCCTTGCCAGCATCTGCTGTCACCTGAGTTTTTGATCCTAGCCATTCTAATTGGTGTGAGATAGAATCTCAGGGTTGTTTTGATTTGCATTTCCCTGATGAATAAGGATGATGAACATTTCTTTAAATGTGTCTAGGATACTCAATATTCCTCAGTTGGGAATTCTTTGTTTAAATTTGTACCCGATTTTTGATAGGGGTATTTGGCTCTCTGGAGTCTAACTTCTTGAATTCTTTCTATATATTGGATATTAGCCCTCTGTCAGATGTAGGATTGGTAATGATCTTTCCCAAATTGTTGGTTGCCATTTTGTCCTATTGACAGTGTCCTTTGCCTTACAGAAGCTTTGCAATTTTGTGAGGTTTTATTTGTCTCTTGTTGAATTTAGAGCATAAGCCATTGGCATTCTGTTCAGGAAATTTTCCCCTGTGTCCATGTGTTCCAGGCTCTTACTCACTTTCTCTTCTGTTAGTTTGAGTGTACCAGGATTTATGTGACGGTCCTTGATCCACTTGGACTTGAGCTTTGTACAAGGAGATAGGAATGGATCGATTTGCATTCTTCTACATGCTGACTACCAGTTGAGCCAGCACCATTTGTTGAAAATGCTGTCTTTTTTCCACTGAATGGCTTTAGCTCCTTTATGAAAGACCAAGTGCCCATAGATTTGTGGGTTCATTTCTGAGTGTTCACTTCAATTCTTTTGATCTACCTGTCTGTCTCTGTGCCAATACCATACAGATTTTAATACTATTGCTCTGTAGTACAGCCTGAGGTCAGGGATGGTGATTCCTACAGAAGTTCTCTTATTGTTGTGAATACTTTTCACTATCCTTGGTTTTTGTTATTCCAAATGAATTTGCTAATGACTTTTTCTAACTCTATGGAGAATTGAGTTGAGATTTTGATGGGGATTGCATTGAATCTGTAGATTGCTTTTGGTAAGATGGCCATTTTCATTATAGTAATACTGCCAATCTATGAGCATGGGAGATCTTTCCATCTTCTGAAATAATCTTCAATTTCTTTCTTCAGAGACTTGAAGTTCTTGTCATATAGATCTTTTACTTGCTTAATTAGAGTCACACCAAGGTACTTTATATTATTTGTGATTCTTGTGCAGGGTATTGTTTCCCTAACTTCTTTCTCAGTCTGTTTATCCTTGGAGTAGAGGAAGGCCACTGATTTGTTTGAGTTAATATTATATCCAGCCAATTTGCTGAAGTTGTTTATTAAGTTTAGGAGTTCTCTGGTGTAATTTTTGGGGTAACTTAAGTGTACTATCATATCATCTGCAAATAGTGATATTTTGACTTCTTTTTTCCAGTTTGTGTCCGTTTGACCTCCTTTTGTTGTCCAATTGCTCTGTCTAGGCCTTTGAGTACTATATTGAAAAGCTAGAGAGAAAGTGGGCAGCTTTGCCTAGTCCATGATTTTAGTGGGATTGCTTCAAGTTTCTCTCCATTTAGTTTGATGTTGGCTACTGGTTTGTTCTATAGTGCTTTTACTATGTTTAGGTATGGGCCTTGAATTCCTGATCATTCCAAGACTTTTAGCATGATGTGGTGTTAAATTTTGTCAAATGCTTTCTCAGCATCTAATGAGATGATCATATGTTTTTTTTTTCTTTGAGTTTGTTTATATAGTGGATTATGTTGATGGATTTCTGTATATTGAACCATTTCTGCATACCTGGGATGAAGCCTACTTGATCATGATAGATGATTGTTTTAATGTGTTCTTGGATTCAGTTTGTGAGAATTTTATTGAGTATTTTTGCATAGGTATTCATAAGGGGAATAAAGTTCTCTCTCTTTGTTGAGTCTTTGTATAATTTAGGTAAAAGTGTAACTGTGGCTTTATAGAATGAATTGGGTAGTGTTCCTTCTGTTTCTATTTATGGACTACTTTGAAGAGTATCAATACTAGGTTTTCATTGAAGGCCTGATACAATTTTGAACTAAACCCATTTTTTTTTTTTTTAGGTTGGGAGACTTTTAGTGACTGTTTCTATTTCTTTAGAGGTTATGGGACTGTTTAGAGTGTTTATCTTATCTTGATTTAACTTTGGTACCTGGTATCTTTCTAGAACATTGTCCATTTCATCCAAATTTTCCAGTTTTGTTGAGTACAGGCTTTTGTAGTAGGATCTGA
>JADRCC010569613.1:0-11913 GCA_019843855.1 Hylomyscus alleni | reverse complement strand
ACTGAGCTCAGGGGCTGGAGAGAAGGCTTAGAGGTTGTGGGCAACCATTTTAGGGGACCTGAGGTTGGTTTCCAGCATCTCCTGGGAAGTGCACAGTGCTTGTAATGCCGAAACCAGGGAACCCAAGCCCCTGTGCTAGCCTCTGCAGCCACCTGCGTCCATGTGCACAAGCCCCTGTGCTAGCCTCTGCAGCCACCTGCGTCCATGTGCACAATCCAGCACATATGCATAATAAAAATGAAGTTTTAAAAAATTGAGATTGCAAAGTATGAACATGTTTGCCTCGAACAGAATTATGAAGGAAGCAGAGGGTATCTGGCAAACTGTTGCCACCGAAACTGCTGTGCCTTGGGATGTAATATTTAGTCCAGTTTAACATTGTGCATTGAAACAAATATGCTTTCATAACGACTTTGTTTGTAGTCTTTCATTTGAGAGCAAATTCAAATGTCTCCTCCTAAGCAGGATATAGTTACTGCATGAACTAATAGCAATGAGGTCTCTGCCTCAGCAAGAGGGTCTTAGTGCTAAAAGCAGCCTAAGATGAGGGATTAGGGAGCTCCAGCGGTCTCTAGGAAATCCAGCAACAATCAGGCATGGGGCTTACTACGAATAGAAAAGCCAAAAAAAATTGTTTTTGATTTTGTTTTTATTTCTTGTTTTCTTTATCTGGCCATGGTGACGCATGCCTCTCAGGAGGCAGAGGTATATAGGCAGAAGTTCGAGGCTAGCCTGGTCTATAGAGTTCAGGACAGCCAGGGCTACACTAAGAAATCATGTCTTAAAACAAACAAACAAAATGCCCATGCCAACGCAGCAACCATTTAGCAGGGAGAATTTCCAGAGACTGTCTGAGGAAAGGGGAAGGGATTCCTGGGGATAAGGAGAAAGAAGCGGGGAATCTTAGGACTACTTCTGTATTTGTTCTCTATGAGTTTTCATTGGCTCCACTGACTTGCGTTTTTAGGGGTCTGGCTTTCAGAGACAAATTTGACTGGGCTTTACGCAGTAACTAAGTCAGGGAAGGCTGGAATGGGCAGGGTAGTCTTAAGTTTTTGAGGCAGCTGGCATTGGGAAAGGGGGGAAAACCACTAGGGGGCAGTTCTGGCCTTGTTGAGAAGGGCTTTCAAGTACATCATCTAATGGATCCCTGGAAATGTGCTTTTGAACTCTGGAGCAAGTGCACTGGATCTTCTAAGAGGAGCGCAAAGAATGTAAATAAATATAACACAGATGGGATCCCTGCTGAGAGATGCTAAGAGACACTGAGGGTTTGAGGGATGGCTCTGTAAGAGTTCTCGGTGTGCAAGCATGAGGACCAGAGTTCAAATCCCAAGTACCCGTATAAAGAGACATACATGACTTTGTATGTCTCAGACTCCAACATTTCTGGACAGAGACAAGTGTTTCCTTGGAGCTTGCTGGCTGACTCGCCTAGACAAAATGGTAAGCTTTCAGTTTGCAAGATAAGCAGACAGACAGCAATAGAGGAAAACTCTTGATATCCTCCTTGGGTCACGTTCACACTCATGTGCTAAACACACACACACACACCACATACACCACACACAAAAGAGACACTGAGCCAAGGAGTTAAAATCATTTAGAGATACAAAGATTTATTCTTTAAAAAGTGCTCACAAAGTCTTTAAATACGTTAACTTGCAATAGCTGGACCCTTTCTCATCATACTAGACATGGGATACAATCAAATCTAATTTAGAGATGCTTTTGCATGCAAGGATTAACTCCGACAGTTTTAAAGGCAAGCCAACTTTACCATGGCAGCAGCCCATAATCAGAGCTGTGTTCATGTGGCATTGATTTAGTCCTTTGAAGAAACTCCTAGTGACTATTTAAAAGAGGCCTCAAGAAAAGTATTTTAGGAAAGTTGTAGATTACATTAAAAGAATCTTAGAAAATTATTTACAACTTTATGATATATAAACACCACAAGCAAAATAAATCTGGATCTTGTACAAAAATACGCTAAAGTATAAATATGAAACACGGAATAAGACAGTCACCATATTTACTGGACACTACTAGTAAAAATATATTCCAGACGCTCAAATGGAAATGACATCCACGAAACAGTGTGTGACTAATCACTTAGGTTTTAAATATTTCCACCCAAATCACAGAGTTCTGAGTTTCATTGTATTAGAAACTGTCATTGTTTACAAATACAGAAGTAGCAAACAACATTATTCAAAGATCACTTTTATGGTTTGCTCAGGGAAAAAGGCAACACAATAATACACTCGTCAAAAGGTGACAGCTGCTTGCTGGGGGCAGTGGCACAGCCTTTGATCCCAGCACTCCAAAGGCAGAGGCAGAGGCAGGGGATCCCTGAATTGAAACCCAATCTGATCTACAAAGCCAGTCCAGGACAGCCAGGACTCTGTTGCACTAAGAAACCATGTTTCAAACAAAACAAAACAAAACAAAACAAAGCAGAAACAAAAACTCCAGCCACCACCAACAAAAAGTTGATTTCCTATGTGAAATACATAAACTGTAAAAGCTTAAGTCTCATCTGTAATTGGGTCCTTGTAAAAAAGAAAATCATCAAACATAGACATGCTGATACAGCATGCCCAGTCAACTTAACAGTAACAGTCCCAACTTTAGGAAACATTAACTCTAAGTTAAAAAAACAAAACAAAAAAACCCACAAAAAAACCACTGACTATAAGTAATTAAAACAGAAATGTAACAATTAATTAATACCAGTATGAATACCTTTGAAATAATATAAGAAACATCTTTGAAGAAGCTCCATTTTCTGTGTAAAAAATATGCCTTATTTTGTATTTTTTCCCAGTGCCTTAAAAGGCTATTTTGAAGCATCATTAATCTCACTTATAGTTGAGTTTTTGCCTGAGGTACTAATTTTGCATTTGGTCAGATGCTCATTAAAGGTAGATGTGGGGCCTACTTGTACTGACAATTTTAATTTTCTATGAGGCTGTTACAATGCTATTAAAATATGTACACATCTATTTAGCAACTGCATTTTTTTTTTTTTTACAGAGAAAATTCACATTAGCTAAATGTATCCCCCTGTAAACAATCTGAACATCCATTTTGGCTTTAAATCCCCTCTGCTCTGGTAACTGACTCATTAGCACGCGGTTAGAGCATCAGCTGAGCAATTTATCCACTGAATGCGTCGCTAAGACTTCTACCCTAAAAACATAGTAAACACTGATTGCGGGACAATGCTAAGTGGCTCATCTCGCTTCTGGAACATCCAGTGCCAGTGAACAAACTCTTGGAAGAAGTTAGTCGTGGAAAGAAGGGAGCATCACCTCGTCTTCGTTGGCTCCATGCTCATAGCGAACTGAGGAGAAGCCTGTCCAGCGGAAATGGGATCTTTGCAAGAGGAACCAAATCAGTCCGCTGACGAGCGCTAAGACGCTCAGCACGGCGAACAGGATGGCTATGCCTCTGTAATCCGGGCCTGGAATCCAGACATTGAAACATGGTAAGAGAAACGCAACAGTTACCCTTGTTTCTGCTTCTATTCAGTAAACTATGCATAAGATACAAAGTCTTGTACAAATTACAGATTGTTCCATAGCCAGGACAGAATTTCCCTTCTATCACCTTCCTTATATTGAATTAAATGAAGCTCAATAATGATTTTTTTCTTTTCTTTTTTTTTTTTTGGAGACAGGGTTTCTCCGTATAGCCCTGGCTGTCCTGGAACTCACTCTGGAGACCAGGCTGGCCTCGAACTCAGAAATCCGCCTGCCTCTGCCTCCCAAGTGCTGGGATCAAAGTCGTGTGCCGCCAGTGCCCGGCGCTCAACAATATTTTTACAGTTGTTTTATATATCAGTTTATGACAAAAACTAAAGTTCATACTGCAATTTCTTTCTTTTTTTATATTACTTATTTTTACCTATATGAGTACACTGTAGCTGTCTTCAGACACACACTAGAAGAGTGCATCAGATCCCCTTACAGATGGTTGTGAGCCACCATGTGGTTGCTGGGAATTGAACTCAGGACCTGTGGAAGAGCAGTCAGTGCTCTTAACCACTGAGCCATCTCTCCAGCCCCATACTACAATTTCATACAGATACCATGAACATTTAAATAGTTAGGTGGTTTTAAAATTCTTTATAGCCAGGTGTAGTAGCACATGCCTTTAATTCCAGTCCTTGGGAGGCAGAGGCTGGCAAAAGTCTTGAGTTCAGGGCCAACCTGGTCTACATAGTGGTGGTTCCAGGACAGACAGAGCTACATAGTGAGACCCTACCTCAAAAAACAAACAAAGAAAAAAATCCCCCAAACCAAAAAAACCAAAACCAAAACAAATTTCATTATGAAAGTTTTATAGGACCTAAGAAAAAGGCAGCAAATTAGCTGTGCTGGTTTGAATGAGACATTTCCCCCAAAGGCTCATGAATTTGGACACACTATCTCAGTATGCGCCCCTTTGGTAGGCGGGGCCTTGCTGGAGGAGCTGAGCCTGGGGAGACTGAGAGGGCGTGGCCTTACTCCACTTCCTGCTCTCTGCTTTGTGTGTGTGGATGGAAATGTGATGGGCAACTTCTTGCTCCTGCTGCTCGGCTGCCTGTTGCCTTACCTTCCCCAACATCAGGGGGCTCTGTCCCTCTCTGCTCAAGCCAAAAGACAGCCTTTTATCCACAAGTTGCTTCTCTAAGCAACAACGGGAAATAGACCTTCGCACTTCTACACAGGGAAACCGTAAAATAAAGCACACCGGGAGGATATTCTCAGAGCAATTTCTTCCCCAATTCTCTGGCAGCTCCCATTTTTAGTTAGAAGAGCTTTATACAGAATTTGGCTGTTTAATAGTTTCATTTTGGATTTCGAGACATATTATACATTTGTCATTTAAAAACATCTCTGACTTAGTCAAGATTTGAGATATGCTTTATAAATACTTAAGATCATGTGGGTAAAAACCAAGTACACAGATGTGCTATTTATTTACTAGAAGTACTGAATGAACCTAGGGCCCCATACTCACTAAGCAAGGACTCTCCCACTGAGCTACAAGAA
Source organism: Hylomyscus alleni (assembly GCA_019843855.1). Lineage (NCBI taxonomy): Eukaryota > Metazoa > Chordata > Mammalia > Rodentia > Muridae > Hylomyscus > Hylomyscus alleni. The sequence continues at coordinate 6,874 of JADRCC010569613.1, read as the reverse complement.
CATCCTCTACATTTACTTCTTGACGCATTCTGTTCAAAATCCCCGTAAGGACAGGCTGTCTACTTACTCAGAGGAATTTTGCAGACAGCTCTTGCATAGCCACGTGAGCAATGAACTTTTCTCCAGGTTTCATTTGAAGCTATTAAAATGCTACATTTCCCATCACCATCCTTAGTTTTATTTTCCCATTTGACAAACGCCACATCTAATCCATCGAGCCAACTCCAAGACTGATCTGAAGACAAATGATAAAGTGCAGTTATATTTATTGCTACTAATCACAGCACTAAAAAAACCAAAAGCCAAAAAACCCCATGAGGTTTAGATAACCCATTTTCTAAGAAGGTTGTTATTTTATATTAGTGATTTTCAACCCGAGAATCACAACTGCTTGGGGGTTGAATATCAGTTATCCTGCATATCAGATATTTACATTATGATTCCTAACAGTGGTAAAATTAGAGTTATGATATAGTCTCAAGATAATTTTATGGTTGGGGATCACCACAGTATGAAGAAGTGTATTAAAGGGTTGCAGCATTAGGAAGGTTGAGAACCAGTGGTTTTTTTTGTTTTTTGTTTTTGTTTTTGTTTGTTTGTTTGTTTTGCTTTAAAATACACTATTTATTCTTTTTTTTTCCAAATATAGTAGGAAAGTAAAATATGGTGATAACAGAGGGCGGCCACAGCCCTCCGAGCTCAGTTCTCAGAGCAGCACACCAAAGAGTACCTGATCCTGGGAGCATCTGGCAGAGTGGTACTGAATACCTGAGAGGCAAGTGCCAGGCTCAGGAGGCCAGAGGCATGGTGCCCCAAGCCTCAGGCCCCAGTCCCAGCCCTCCCCCTGGCTCAGCTGGGCTGATGGAAGGAGAGAACAGCTCCAGCTGCAAAAGGGCCTGCGACTCTACCAAGAAGCTGTGAAATGATGTTTAAAAATAATGGTGTCCTAAGGCCACAGGTCTAAGATCCCAGCACTTGAGAGACTGAAGCAGGAGGATCACCCTTTGTGGCCAGGTTGGACTATGTAGTGACCATCTGTAAAAGAAAATTAAAATAAAAAAGGACCCAAAACCAGTGTTTTATATGATGCTATTATTAAAAAAAGAGAAAAAAACCTCATAGGCTGTAGAGATGGCTCATTAGGTAAAGTGCTTGCACAAGGCTATGAATCTGATCCCCTGTAAAGCCATGTAAAGTAACTGGGCACCCCGGCCTATGCCTATGAACCCAGCACTAGTGAGGTACAGAGGGGGGGACCCTGGGTCTTGTTTGCCAGCTACTCTGGCTGAATCAGTGAGCTCTAGACCCAATGAAAACTTCTATCTCAAATAATAAGGTGGAGAGCAACTGAGAAAGATATCTGATGTCGACCTCTAACCTATATACATACACATGTACATGTGCACATGAATATGTGCACACATAAGTAAGGTGGAGAGGAAATTCAGGCAGCTACCCAACATTGACCTCTAACCTTCACACACACGTGCACATATATGCACATACAAATGAGCATGTACACATACAGTGAAATATATTAAAAATAATCAAAAGCCTTTAAACTTTTAGCTGCACTCCCCACAGGTGAACTGATAAATGTGGCTAGTAACTGCTGTCTTGGACAATGAGAAATAATATTTCGTTTTTAAAAGATGTACTTCTATTACTCTAAATTATGTGCAGGTGTATGTTTCTGTATGTGTCAGCACAGGTTCCGTGGAATGCAGACCTCTGGGAGCTGGAGTTGTAGACAGCTGTGAGCCACCTGATGTGGGTACAGGAGAAAATAGAACAAAACTCTAGGGTCCTCTGAAAGAGCAGCAAGGAACCTTAGCCTCCAGCCATTCCTCTCACCCCCATTTCCATCTTTATAGAGTGTTCTATTAGACAGTGGTGGATGTGTTCTGATAAAGGTACAGAGTGCTTGCTTGTGCATTTATTGTGCAATAACTACATCTGCAGGGATCTGTACCCTCCATTCCTTAAGAAAATGTGTCATTAAAACTATGCTACTTGGGGAGGAAGGGGTTAAGAGGCCTCAGGACCACCCCCACCCATTTTTGTTTATTCCGCAGCGTGATAAGTGTGCGAATGCCATTTACAATCCATTTAGACAGCTGATATTGAGCCCACTCTTTTTTTTTTTGAAAATTACTTGATATTTTAGAGTTGAGATTTATTTTAAATTATCTAATATTCAATTCTAGAGAAAGTGTGAAGCAAGTTATCAAATTTTATGTACTTTAAATCTGGAGAAAGTGTGAAACAAGTTATCAAATTTTATGTATGTAACTCATTCTTTATCAATTCCAGCCTCATCTTCCAAACCCTGGGTCTGTTCTTTACCAAAAAGTTCTTCCACAAATTCTTTTTAGATTTAACTCATCGTGTCTGAAAAAGTGTCATATCAGACTTAACTCTGAACTATGGTGAAACCGTTCAGAGTGTTAGAATACAGGTGTGGGCGTGCAACCTCAGAACTCCGCACACTAAGCACACAGATGTGTCACTTACCGAGTGAATGCTGAGACAGGCCAAGCCACACTCTCATAGTAATATTATAGTTCTCTCTCACCAGTCTGCTCACAAATTTATTCTCATTTTCATCTGCTATGGTGACAACAGTTGCGGAATGATCTGTTGGGAGAAAACAAATTATACCTAATTACCTCCATGTTAAGCATAGAAAGAATGTAACTTGGAGTGATTGATTCTGAACTGGATCCTTTGGAAAAACAAAACAAAACAAAACAAAACAAAACAAAACAAAACAAAACAGTATCTTTTGTGAACAAGGCCATTGGGAAATTCAAGTTTCATTCAGAGACTATCTTTAAACATTTGGCATTTATATTAAACATGAAAAGTGCTTCCATAAATAAAGTTCCAAAGAAGTTAAAAAAATATTTTTAAATTGAAATTTTGCATCAAGAGGTTTTATAATTTAGAAACATGTATCTGGCAGGTTTCTTTGTCTGGTTGGTTTTGTTTTGTTCTAGAAGTGTCAAATCAGTAAGGCCTTTGTGTTTGAGCAGCTGACTGTGACAACGAGGGGTTTGTGACTGTATGAATAAAATGCCACCTATTGTATTTCTGGGACATGCCTCAAAAACAGCAGTTCTGTATAACTTAGATTTAAATTTGCTTCTGTTCAAAATAGAATCGAAAGAAGCCTGGCTTGTGACCCGAGGGAGCGCCTGCCCTCCTTCCTTGGTATCTCACACAAAAATGTGGATGCTCAAAACCAGCCTGAGTTCCCCAAAATGATAGAGGATGGAATGAGTTAATATTCTTTAAGCTTAATGCATCTCCTAAACATGCACAGAAAACAGTGGTATAAGTAACGTCAGATAGAATAGAAATAAATAATAAGTAGGCTGGGAAACCTGTCCAGAAAGGTAAGAAAGGCTTTGCCTTGTATTGAATATGTTTAACATTATGCAAATCTAGGAGCTAATGCGGAGGTATCATCACACAGAGAGGGAAACTGAAAGTCAAGAAGATGCAGTGATTTCTTCGGGCTTACAGAGCCAGCCAGCGAGAGAATTTAAGAAGGCAACTGAAACCTTTGAAAGAAGAGTGGTTTTGAGTTCACCATCTTCGGGGCACTGTGCTTCAAGTGCCATTCATTCATTCATTCATTCATTCATTCATTCATCCATCCATTCCTGCAACGCTCCCAACTGTCCTGACTCCCCGGCACTGTTTCCATTTCTCTAAGAAGAGAACCAGTTCTGTGCCTCCCACAGCACTGCTTAGGGAGAACATGTATGTGAGAGCTGAGAAATGAACCAAGGCTGTCTGCCTCATCAGCTCAGACGTCTTACCTGACCCACTCACACACTACATCTACAACAGCGGTTCTTATCTTCTCCCTCAGGATGAAGAGGCAGACCACAGATGTAAACACATAGGTATATTTTATAATAGTTCCCATCATGCGTAAACATGGACACCATACTAAGGTTCCCACGCATAGTTCCTGTTATGCACTTAAGCAGTAACTAAAATGCTTTCTAAGCAGCCAACCGCTATACAATATTTAGCAAAATAAATGAGCTAAATGCCATCTGCCAGGCTGCATAGCTACCCAGGGAAGGAATGAAATAGCTTCGATTTTTGAAATAGTATTGGTGGCTTTCTTAGAGGTCATTTTACGTTCTGACTATAGGCAATGACTGGGCCCCTCACAGTACGTAGTTAATCACTTGGGCTTTTTATCTGAAATGGCTACATCTGAAGTCTAAAGTCTTGTTCCTTATTTAGGTTCTTAAGACTTAGGGCAACCTTATCCAGAATGGATGGTCAACTCATGATCAGTTGATTTAATTACTCTCTTTAGTCCTAGCTTAATATTAAAAGCTCAGTAATGGACCAGAGTCAATTATATTTTGCCTCTTGACCCCCTTTTCTAAACATCTCAAAGTATATCTAAATGTTTTCATTTGTTATTGCGTCTACTTAATATTAATATTAATAGATCACTTAGCATTTTTACTTACTTCTTTACATTTTTACTTTCAAGATATTTACTCTCATTTTTATTATTTTTAAGCCTTTACCTATATGTATGGGAACCACCTGGTCTCATGTAGCCCAGGCTAACCTGAAATGACATTGTTGAGGATGACCTTTAGTTTTTGATTCTCCTGCCTTTGAGACATCCTAAGTATCGGGACTACAGAGATGTACCACCATCTCAGTATGTGGCCCGGGGATCAGACCCAGGTGTTAGACAAGCATAGCTCCACCAACTGAGCAATATCTTCAGTCAACACCGATCATTTCAAATGATTATAGCAAAATGCCATTGAGATCTCATGCATAAAATATTTAACGATTTTACCTACTACCGGACAATAAGGTGGTAATGCTACTATAAAATAAAAATACTTTTAAAGCATTTTCCAAAATACAGTAATTTCCCCCATTATTTCCTTAAGGGAAAAAAATTGTGAAGAGCTAAATTATCTCATCAAGACAAATCAAGTGAATTTTAACTTACCAAGTTCTTGACATACTTGCTTGGCCTCTGAGAAGCTATGCAGTGCCTGGTCAGAGGCGTAACAGTGACCTCCATACTGGATCCACTGGGGACCATCCCTCTTTGCCACTGGACATTTTGATGACTGTGCATGAGAGGACAGCTCTTTAGCTGTGAAAAATGTTAGACATGGCTGTAATAAGGCACACAGAAAAGTAAATATTCCTGCAAATCTCTTTAAGTGCCCCCACATGAAACCTGTGCTTGCGGAGAAGCAGCCTGTAGCTCAGTACACACACCATGGAAAGCCACAGCCTGGGCCCTACAGACACACATTCTAGTTATGTTTGCAATGCCACTTTAAAACCTCGACGGTAGATGGGTAAGTGCTTCCCCTGGAGGAGGGAATTCAACCGGCTTAGTACATGTAGACAGACCTGAGAAGCAAATGCAGGCTTTGGTAGGCCTGCAAGTATTCTGAACCAATAATTAAAATCCATTCCTTTGGCTTCCCTTTCATTGTGAAAATGTAAACCAACATTTATCTAGATACATAAAGACTGACATTAAAGTCACAACCACAAGTAAAAAGTTGGCAATTTGTAACTCTCTTCAAATGGAAAGACGTTATCTTTTTGAAGCTCTTAAAAATTCTTCTGGTTTCAATCAACTTGTTTTGTGTTTTAGCTGAGTAAGACTAGAAGCCTAGGAAGTGAAGGCTGGGTCCCTTAGGGCTCATGATTAATTCCTTTCAAGAGCCCAAAACTGTAGAGCAGCTAAATACAGATCAACTGAGTCAAATTTCTGGCCCTGTCCCAGGTGGGAGCTCAACTCAGACTTCAGTTTCTGTTTTGTATTCTATACAACCTTAGAACTCTCCCTGTGGTTTCTGCAGTCACAGGTGGGTGGGATTTTTCTTATTTGTCGCTTTTGTGATTACAGAAGAAAAAAGAAAGGCCTCTGACATTTCCTCCATCACGAACCTTGGGTTGACTAGTTCCTTTTGCTTTTGTCTTCTGTGAGAAGGCAGTCAGGATCAATCCTTTCAAATTTCAGTTGTTTGCCTTAGCCAGGCCAAGGCTACCTACTTGAGCTCCCCCTCCCCCAGGCCCTGTCAGTTCAACAGGTGGAGGACTTGGTGAGTTTCCCAACCGCTGTTGACCAAATACATCCATTAAGTTCCTCATGGTGATACTAGAGGAAGGGGCTGGTGCCCGAAAGATCTTGCCCTTACCACTTTGTGAAAGTAGGTGATGAGCTGAAGGAATATCGCCCTCTGATTCTGGGCTTAGCTGTGTGTTGCTTGAGTAGGTGTGAAAGTGGGTTCAACCGGTAGCCACCACAGCACTACAGGGAACACACAGCCATCTACCCTGGGAACCTTGTGGCTTTCTGGAACTCTGCAGTTGCGACAGCTTGAGTAGCAGACGTTCCTTCCTTTTCTGATCCGTATGAAGCTGTGTTTCCAACTCTTGGATTTATTTTTACTTTTATTTTTATTTTTAAGGGTTTGCATTGTGGTAAGTTCGTTACAGTCTTTTTGTTGTTGTTTGGAGCTGGGAATCCAATACAGGACTTCCCAAGTGTTTATAAGAGCACTTTAACACTGAGCTACATTCCAGCCCTGTTGGATTCCTGCTCAGAGGAGGAAAATAAATTGAAGCATTATCTCACGTAGCTTGGGCTGGTTCAAGATGACCTTGAACTTCTCATCCTCCTGAGTCCAACTCACAAGTGCTAGAAATACAAGCATGTTCCGCCACATGTCAATTAAGACGTGCTCTGATAGGACTCAGGCTTTCTGTATGCTAGCTAGACAATCTATCAATTTAGCTACAGTGCCTCAGCCACTTTTTTCCTACTAGAATATATATGTGTGCGTATATATAT
>JADRCC010569611.1:0-17005 GCA_019843855.1 Hylomyscus alleni | reverse complement strand
CTAGCTTTCAAAGTCTCTGATGAGAAGTCTGGTGTAATTCTGATAGGTCTGCCTTTATATGTCATTTGACAATTTTTCCTTATTTCTTTTAATATTCTTTCTTTGTTTAGTGTATTTGCTGTTGCAATTAATATGTGATGGGAGGAATTTCTTCTCTGGTTCTATTTATTTGGAGTTCTGTAGGCTTCTTGTATGTCCATGGGCATCTCTGTCTTAAGGTTAGAAAAGTTCTCTTCTATAATTTTGTTGAAGATATTTACTGGCCCTGTAAGTTGAGAATGTTCACTCTCTTCTATATCTATTATCCTTAGGTTTGGCCTTCTCATTGTATCCTCCATTTCCTGGATGTTTTGGTTTGGGAGCTTTTTGTATTTTACATTTTCATTGTGTTTTGTGTCAATGTTTTCTATGGCATCTTCTGCACCTGAGATTCTCTCTTCTCTCTCATGTATTCTGTTATTGATTTTTGCACCTATGACTCCTGATCTCTTTCCTAGGTTTTCTATCTCCAGTGTTGTCTACCATTGTGATTTCTTCACTGTTTCCATTTCCTTTTTTAGATCCTGGGTGGTTTTGTTCAGTTTCTTCAGCTGTTTTTGGTTTCCTGTAATTCTTTAAGGGATTTTTATGTTTCGTCTTTAAGGTCTTCTACCTGTTTACTTGTGTTCTCTTATATTTCTTTATGGGAAATATTTATGCCCATCATAAAGTCTTAAATCATCATCATGAGATGTGATTTTAAATCAGAGTCTTGCTTTTTAGGTGTCTTGGGGTAGCCAGGGCTCAATGTGGTGAGAAAACTGGGTTCTGAAGATGCCAAGTAGCCTTAGTTTCTGTTGCTTATGTTCTTGTGCTTGCCTTTTACCATCTGGTTATCTCTGGTTTTAGCTGGTCTTCTGTCTCTGACTATGACTTGTCTTTCCTGCAAAGCTATGTGTCACTACTCCTGGGAGACCAATTCTCTCCAGGAGGAATTTAGGTATGGGTCATGGTGGTACAGTGTCAGCTCTGGGGTGCAGACAGAAACCATAAGTTTACTGTGTCCATCTGATCCTTGGTTCCTGTGTCCTGATGGTTCTGGAAGGATCTCTCTTGCAGCAGGAATTTGAAGAGAAGTGGTGGTCTAACCAGTGCTCACAGGAATGTAGACACTCCTGGAGAACCAGCTCTCTCCTGGAGGTTTTTGTGTATGGGTCCCTGAGTCATATCTCATACCCCAGTCTTCTAATTCCCATGGCTTTAAATCTGCTCTGACTTTAGTGCACACTTCAATCTTGTATTGTGTATACAAGGTCTTTAGAGCTTAGTGGCCTTCGGCTTTCTATGTAACTACTGATGACCTTAAACTCCTGATGCTCCTCTCTACCCTTCCCACGTGCTGGGTTTATGGATTCTCCCCACTGTGTCTCAATATCATTTTGTTAGGTACTCAAGAATGTTAGGAGGTAAATCATTTAATTTTACAAAACACAATTCAAATTCAAAAAGGTGTTGCACTGTATTTTTAGATTTTTGCATCTCATAAGGAGGTAATGTATAGAATTTTCCATTCTGCAAATATACTTACACTTTTAGTATTTCCCTAATGTATCAAAAATTTATTTGACCTAACTTTTCTACATGTGTATATTTGCATATATACATACACATGTGGATGCAAGAGGACAACTTTTGGTATTGTCCTTTAGGAGTTGTCCTATCTAGATTGTAGACAGGTCTGTCATTGGTTTCATGCTCTAGGTAAGGCTGGCAGCACAGGGAGCCTGAGGGATCCTAGTGCCTCTTCCTGCCCAAGCATCTGACAACTATTTATGTGGCTCCTAAGATGATGCTCATGTGCCTGTTTGTGGGGAAATAACTTCAACTGAGACACTTCAGTGGTCATTTGGTAATTTTGCCAAGTAGTGTTAGGTTTGTAGTGTCTATATCTTTCTCATCTTGTACATTTTATGTTCTCCCTACACATTTCTTTCTGTGATGTTTGTATGACAAAGGAATGTATTCTGCCCTAGTCTGACCTGTACACATTCCACTAAAATTGTATTTTTTCTGATTCATGTTTTTGTATATTTTGTATGTGAACATGTGGGCCTATTAAGGAAGATGAGTCTGTGTGAGTCTGTGTAAGTTTCTGTGTTTGTGAGACTGTGTGTGTGTATCTGGGTGTATGACTCTGCATGTGTGTGTATATTTGTATATTTGTTTATAAGTCTCTGTTTATGTGTGTTTGTGTTTCTGGGAATAGATCTGTATTTGCTTGAGTCCTGGTTGTGTGTGTGTATTTGTGTGAATGCATATATGTTTATGTAGAGGCTAGAGAAGATCCTAAGGTCTCATCCACCTGTTTTAAGGGGACATGCTCTCTCATTGGCTTTAAGTTTCCTAAGGATGCTAGGTTGGTTTGTCAGTGAGTCACAGGAACAAGACTGTCTCCATATCCTCAGTACTAGGATTTAGGCTCATTCAACTCTGTTTGGTGTGGAACTGGTCACACAGAGCAGGCTGGCTGTCAGCTCAAAGAGATCTGCCTGCCTCTGACTATTGGGTTAAGATTAAAGGTCATACCTACTTTGCCAGGTTCTTGATATAGATATTAGGGACCAAACTCAGCTTCTAAGGCCCAAGTAACAAATCTCTATGAATTAACCATATATGTATGGTACACACATTTAAGTAGTTCACTGTAGTTCTCTAACTTAGTTATGTGTGAACAAATGAAAATCTTCAGACATCTAGTCAGGACAGTTGGGGACTATGCATCTGAACTTACTCTCCTAGAGTCTCAGTCTTAAGCATCTCTTCCCCTCTCTTTGTGAACTTCTAACAACTGTTCCCCATCCCACATCCCACATCCCACATCCCACATCCCACATTCCACATCCCACAGAGGATACAAGATGTGACACTCACCCATCTTTCCTTCATCTAGGGAGGGTCTGCACACGTCTCATCTCTCCATATCACTAAGCACCACCATGAGGAGCCCATCCATCATCACCTCTGCAGTCAGCACAACTCGCCTGGAGAACACAGAGGGTCAGAGGAATCCTTCACTACTGAACCTGGGAGCCAAGGTCACTATGGTCCTAGCCAAATCGGTACTCATAATCCCAGTCTATGAATTGATGATATTCCTGTGTTGGAAGCTATGGTAAGTGGTCTATGGCAGGCCTCATCTGACCTTCTCATGGGTCATGTGATCAGTGGAAGATGGAGTAGGACAAGCTTGTGCAGGGAACAGTAAAGAGAACAGGAGGAAAATGTGTCTGAACTCCAAAAGGATTGCATTCCTGGAGCCTGCTCCATTTCCAGAACAGCTGGAAATGAGTGGAGCAAATGTATATAAACTGAAAGCCTGCTGCTAAGAATTTCAAGGAGGCACACAGGAGCTTCAGGGGTTGACTGCTCATTTGGAAAGAGCTGTGACTGCTAAAGAAGGCCTGATGCTAGACCGACATTCAGGAACATGTTACAGGAAATGATATCTATGAAAAGACACAACTCTTTGACTTGGGTTTGTGTGATGAAAATGGAAATTTAGAGCAGATGGGTAATGGTTCCACAGATGAAAAGACAATGTATATGGAAAGACCCAAAAATTGACAGAGGTAAAAGATTTGGACACTAAAACCAAACACTACAGAACAAACTTACAAACACCCTATGAGGTGGCTCAGTTGAATGTTTGCTCCACAAACACTGGGACCTGAGCTCATCCTCTGGAAACATATAAAGACTTGTCAGATACCTGGACGTGCTGACTCACTAGTAGTATCCTTGGAGTCATTGTACTGAGTTCCTTATCCAATGGGAAGCTGAAAGCTGAAAACAGACCTGTCTCAATAACTATGGTAGAGTGCTCCTGAAGAAAAATTTTCAAAGTCTTATTCTACCATTCACATGTGTGTGCACACATCCATATATATGCATACATGCATGCTGCCCAAAAATAAATTTAAAGATTTAGTAAATAATAAAAAGTACAAATATATTCACAGAATAGAAAATTTTATAAAGTAAGCCCTTAAAACAAACACTCATACACACACACACACACACAACCAAAAATTTCAACACAATCCCTACTTGATTCCAAATTGCAGTATGTAAAGATAAATGATTTCTCTTCTAACACTCATAAGTATTCTAAGAAACAAAAATGGGGATACAGTGAGGGACACTGGAATCCCAGCACTGGGGAAGGGCAGAAAGGAGCATCAAGAGTTCAAGATTATCTAGTTACATAGAAAGCTGTAGCCCAACCTCAACTCCCTGAGAACTTGAACACACAAAACAAGAGCCCAGTCTAGACGGGATGCAGAGCATATGTCAGGCCTGGGTGACTGGAAGATACAGGACAAGGGCAGAGACAATTAGGTAGTGATGTGTAATGTAAAATCAAGAATGAAGATGTGAAAATGTAGTCATTGGATTTAAGATAGGCCCAGATTTCCAATAAGATTAGCAGCAACTGAGAAGTGGGAAAGCAGCAGCCAGAGAAGCAGCAGAGGTCTGACTGGGATTCAGATCCTGAGGCTGAATCTGTAGGGTGCAGCAGCCTAAAGTGAGAGGATGAGCTAGAGAGCTGGAATCTAGGGAGGCAAAAAGGAGAAGTGGTCAAAACATCAAGGTAGGAAGAAAAAGCAAAGAAAGATATGAACATATCAGCTGAACAGTAGAGCTTAACTCTAACTTGCTATGTTGTACAGGGCTACTGGCCTCTGTTACTGGTGATTCACAGACCTATCCACAACTGGAAGCTGCAGAGCTGTTTGCTTCCCTGGGCCCCTACTGTTCTCTGGACACAAACAACAGCTGAGAGGCAGGATGGAGAACCAGCATGGCTGACACACTGATATAATTTATTCTCCTACAGGCCAGCAGACTAAAGCATAAATCCCAGCCAGTTGAGTACCTGTCATCCCTAGGGGCAGCTGAGGGGCTGTTGGGAAGTTTATTATGAAAGGTATGCAAGGGAAGCCAGAGAGAGATGATTCAGTCAGAAAATCATGGGACATGGGTAGGAGGATGTGAGTTTAATGGTTCAGTAGCTAACACTAAGTCATGGATGTGGCAAGAATATTCAATCCTATCCCTGGACAAGCAAGAGACAGACAGAGTCATGGGTCCACCTAGTCTACAACAATTTGTGAGTTCCAGGACAATGAAAGATTATGTCTTTGAAAATGAGGGGGATTGTTGAAGGTCATAAGTCAGTCATAACATTTTCTAAAATGATTTTAAGTGAAGTTATTTTAAATTACATATTAATGAACAAAAACAGTGTGTACCAGTGAGATAGCTCAGTGGGAAATGGATCTTGGTGCCTAGCACAGTGACCTGGGTGTGATTCTGTGGGACCCAAATGTTACACAGAAAAAACTGTCTCTGGACAATTGTGCTCTCTCTTTCAGAGTCACCCAAAGGCTTCTGGTGAGATATCATTTGTTAGTCCCCAACTAACAAATTTTAATGTACCATGATATCTCACCAGGGTAGTCAGTTTATATCAAAGTAGTTAATGATGACCACACACCCTGCATAGCACCCACTTCCATGTCTCCTCCTGGGAATCAGAGCTCATGGCTACAGGAATGTCACCAATCTTGGATAGGATGACCCCACTTCTGTTATAACCTCTCTGATAACTTCTCCTCAGAACCCAGGTGATCCTGTGTGTCTGTGGTCCTCAGAGCCTGACTGTGTTATTTTCTGTCTGCTCATGGAGTAATTAACATTGTTAATAACATTCACACATACACACACACACACACACTGTAGAGACCCACATATTCACACACACTAAATATACCAAAGTGTGTAACAGAAAAAAATATGATTTTAGCAGTGTGTGTACACCTCAGTACAGGGAAGAATATATCCCTTTGCTTTACAGAAATCACTAAGGAGTATTTCCCTAACATTTAACTATTTGTGAATTGTGGACCAGCAGTTACACAACCTGTGCAACTCTCCACCCCACCCCTAATATTGATTGCATATCAGGTTTATAATTGTGATTCACAACAGTAGGAAAATTAAAGTTATGAAGTAGAAATGAAGTACTTTTATGTGTGTGGGTCCCCATAACATGAAAAATTGTATAAAAAAAATTGCAGCATTAAGAATGTGGAGAAGTACTGAGCTAGACACATGCATGCAACAGTTCCTTCCTCTTTCTGCCCTGAGTTCAGGCAGCTGCTGTTTGAGATTATATCAGGTCAACATGGCAGCTGTTGCCTGAACAGATAACAGTGCTGTGGCCATCCTCACATAGGTTGACTTTAGTAGAGTCAAGAGCTACAACTGGATGTGGTGGCACCGGTGCTAATGTCCATACACAGGAGGCAAGGGCAAGGAGGATTGCTGTGATTCAAGGCCAGATAGTTCTATGTAGTCAGTGTTAGGACAGTCAGGGCTACATGCTGAAACCACAAATAAAATAAATGAAAAATGAAAGAAATATAAAAGCAGAAGAAAGAAAAAAGATATAAAGATATATCTAACTTAAAATAAGGTTGGGATAGAGCCACAGAGCAAGGACATAAGAAACAATGCAGCAACACAGAGTCTATGCTCTTGTAGAGCAAGGTGCAGGAACATACAGTGACTACACTGGACTTTATTTAGGCCTCCTTGTCCAGGGGACTGTGATTAATTCTGCATCAGAGTGGCTGTAGGGATCAGAAGACAAAGCAGCCATATCATGAAAAGGTAGACATTTTCTTAACTTTTTAATTACTGAAGGGACTGGTGAGAGAAAAGAATGTGTTCTGGGGAAGTATAAGTGCAAATGAGGGACTGTGGTGACTTTTGGCAGTTACAGTTAGACTAGAGGACATTAGAACATCCAGTGACACCTACTATGTGTTCTAGGCTGAGATTAGAGCTGTGTGGAGATGCTGCAAACTGGGAACAATTAGACCCCTGCCATAGGACCAACATAGTCAGTTACATGCTGGAGAAGTTAATCTAACTTTAGATCATAGGGTGAGAGTGGGCAGGACAACAGTTAAATTTGGAGTACTAAGGATTTGTGCTAGGTGGGAGGGCACAGGCTGAAGCCCAGAGTCAGGTATAGTTCTGTCAGTGCAGTGAATGACAGACCAGAGTAGAGGAGGAAGAAAGACTTGCCACAAATGCAAGAAAAGATGCTGTTTTAAGAGGTGTGAACAGAACCTTGGTAGAGAATATGAAACTAAGCTCAGAGTTGGGATGTGTGAGGTGACATCTAGGGTACAAAGAAGTCACAAGTGTTAGAGCATGAGCCATGGTGGCTCAGCATGGGTCAAAGTGAGTTGGGTCCCAGGAATAGACTGCCAAACTTCATGTCTTCTGTTGTTTGCAAGAAAATAGAACAGAGGTACATGGCCTGGTCATTCTCCTTCTAGTTCAGGATTCTGAGGACTTCAGATGTCTGACCCTGTATCCAGTTCAGAATGAGCCAGTCTTGAAGTTCTCATGTATAAAAGGCAGGGTAGAATTGTAGATAAATTTTTCATGGTAGTGTTTCCATCTACAGGCTATGTTAATTTGCAGATACTTGGTCAGTTCTCAGGGAAAGGATAAGTATATGTCAATGGAGCTGCCCTGGGTCAAAAGGGGAGAAGTGGTTGGTTGGTCTCAGTATCATTTTTTCTGTTGGATCCTGCTGAGTTCTCTGGGAAATATGGGGAAAATCTGAAGACACTGTAGGGATGGAAAAGACAACCCAGAACATCCTGAGCCTGCATCCACATGCAGTGGTGGGACACAGGACTGGACTGTGCCAATGGCTTGTGAGACAGGAAAGTGAAGAAAGGGTTAGGTTTGACTTTTTCTTAGGAATGAGCTCTCTTGGAGCAGGGAGGTCTGGCTGGCTCCTATAGCAGACACTTTTGTACATGACAGCCCACTCTTCCCAGCCCCACTGTTCCCTCCTGTGGTTAAATCCCTGCTAGTGAGTTCCACGCCACTCACAAACATGTAGACATGCTGCTAACAGCAGTAGAACAGGATCCAAGCCGTGACCAAAGTCCCTCCAGGTAATGAGTTCACTAAAGCCTACATGTAGGAGAGGATGCTTTGTGCAGCATCCTCTAGGCTGCTCAGGAATCCAGAAAGAATCATAGTACAGTAAGACAGATCCTAAGCATTCTCAAGTGGAGGACTGAGTGGGAGAGGCTCTCTGAATCTCCTCATCCTATGACCAGCAATTTCTATTTATGATCTGGCTTCTTCTTTTATGGTTGGAATCACTCCAATATGAGGAAATGTTGTCCCAGCATTAGGAAGCTTGAGAACCACTGAAAGGGAAACTATTCATAGTACCTCTTGAGATGGATGCCAGCCTGGGTTACATGAGTCTTTGTCTTTAAACCAAAGCAAAGCTAATCAAAAGTCCAAACAGTACAAAGAAGTCATCTGCTTTTGCCTTTTTTGTTGGGGATGGAGAACTTGAAGATGCTATCATTTTCTTCTTTAGATTTACATTCTAAAAATGTGAATATCAATACTTTAGTTTTTGTTGTTTGGTTATTCACTGTTTGTTGTGTGTTTCTGGTTTTTGGAAAGGGGTGTCTCTACTCTCTAGATCTACTTGTTCTGAAAATTGCTCTGTTGACCAAGGCTGGCCTCAAATTTAGCAACACCCGTGCTGCTGTGTCTTACAAAATGAGATGAAGTCCTGATTTCCATGCCTGGCTTATTAATAGTTTCTGAGATTTTTAGTTTTTATTTCTTTTGTTTTAAGCTATATACCTAATGTCGAGGAGGGATGAGGCACCTTCACTGTTTCTGTGAACAAAAATGATGACACATTTATAAATGTTTCTTTCCTTGGCTATCAGCAGAAATTGGCAGACATCATACCAGAGGAGACTGAGCTGGTCCCCCAGTACCACCCACTGGGCCTTAAGAACACAGTATATAATCTTTTCCTAGGGGTCCCCCAGGACATGGTTGCAGACAAGTGTCCATGCTGAGGCTGAGCAGTGGATGAGGGAGATGAAGATGATGATGTCATCTAGAGGAGAAACACCAGGTCAGATGTCATCAGGGCACCAGTGCTATTGTAAAGCTGAAACTTCAGCCTGAGTATCCTGTTTATACTATCAGCCATCATCCCTCTGACACCCACTCTAGCTTCTCTTCCACTCTCTGAGTAGGTTTTTTTGTGTTTCTGCTGTGGTGTTTGTGCTGTCACTAGCTGTTTGTGTGTAGGTAGGTGGTTTGATAAAAATAGAGAAGAGTGGGACACTTTTTTTCTCAGGTCATCTACTGGGTTAGGTCCCACAGAGCCTGCAGTATATCTTATGTGAGGGATGTTTATTGATTAGGAGAGTTCAGAGAGGAATAGGAATCTTTAAGCCTATTCTCTATCACTGCTGTCATAGGATAAACAGTTTGAGCATAAAATCAGAGAATCTGAATGCTGTGGATATTGTCAGGAAATAGACACGAGCCTGTAGATTAAATGAGCCTGGTCTGAGGGAGGCTATTTTTACTCAGGATGAAGACTTGCTAAAGTCATGGAAGCTGTTCAACTGTTAAAAGTGTCTCATATAGACTTTATCTCTCTCTCTCTCTTCTCTCTGTCTATTTCTTATTCTCTCTGTATGAGAGAGTGTATGTGTAAGTGTGTGTTTATGTGTGCATATGTAGATTGTATATTTGTGCAATTGTGTGTGTGTGTATTTGTGTGTGTGTGTGTTTGTCTACATGAATGCACATCCAGGTGCAGGCATATGTAAATGTGTGCTCAGATATATGGAGTTCGGAGGACACCATCAGGCACTATGATTAGGATATTCTCCAACTTGACTACCAAGATTTGAGTTTCATTGCTTAGTTTCTTGGCATTTTAATATGTGAGGTTTTTTTGTTGTTGTTGTTTTGGTTTGGTTTATTTGGGTTTTGTTTGTTTTTTTGTTTTTGATTTTCTTGTTTTTTGTTTATTTGTTTGTTTTGTTTTGTTTTGAAACACATTTTTAGTATGTAGTGCTTGATGCCCTGAAACTGGATATATAGAGCAGGCTAGCTTCAATGTTGGAGATGCATTTATTTGTATCTCCCCACAGCAGAGTTTACATAGGAATTCAACAGAGTCCAAAACATGAAACAGGAACAGAGACCATGACTTCAGATTAAGGAACCAGTGGGTGGTAGTAGTGGAACAGAGGACAAGGGACACCTGGGCTCCTGTAGAACCCACCAGTACTTGTTCTGGAAAACTGCTGCTGTTCAGTAGCTGACATATGACAGACTTGTCATGACCAGCCCCTTATTGGGTGTGTTACCAATCTAGTCACCATTTGCCCAGAGACCCTAGAGAGTAAGGAAAGACAGATGAAATCTGGAGGTGAGGACTCATGACCTGGAAGGCATCATTGCAGGCCTCACTGCAGCTAAGAATATGGTTCATGTTCTGGAGTGCTTCCTTGTCTGACATGCACAGGACCAAAAGTTATGTCCAACATGGATAAAGGGGCAAAATGGTGTGTACATGTAATCTCTGCTCAGGGGAGAACCAATATAGAGGATCTTCATGGTCATCCCTGTCTACATAGCAAGTTCAATGACCATCTTAGGCCAATTGAAATAAAATTTAAACACACCACACACACACACACACACACAGAGAGAGAGAGAGAGAGAGAGACTCAAAGTTCTTTCTCAGAAGGACTATAGCCCTAGACATTCCACATGAAACCAACTCATCCTAAAGATTCTGGGACTCAGTGTCTCCAAGGATACTAGGGATACAGAAGTCTGTCTGTGTGTAGCTGGCAGGAAGGCTGTGAGAGGTTGTGTCTGGCTCAGGTCAAAGGATCTAAGGACTGAAGGGACTATGAGGAAGTCAGAGAAGCAGATATGAGAGAGGGCAGGCTGCATAGCCAGCTGCAGGGAAGTGTGGACAAGCTGATCAATGCCAGGGAAGCTCTGGAAATGGGAAGATTATACTGCATATGTCACTCAGGGAGAATAATGCCACTTTCTCTGCCAAAATCATGTCTTTCTTCACTTCAGAGAGCTGAAGGCAACGTATCCTGGGGAAGGGTAGGATGAACCTCCTTAGGACTAGTACTGAGGTCATCACAGCCTCTGTCCCAATAACTCATGTCTCTACTCAAATCATAAGCCAGCTCTGTCCACTGTCAGAGATGTCCCAGGCATTATATCTTGAGTGTCACATGACTGATCTAAGCCTTCTTTACCCACTTAGTCTAAAAAAGGTTCTGGTGTGATCATAACAAGAGGGAGTCTCTCAAGAGCTTTGTGGAAAAAGCCTCCTCAGAGACTGCTCTGAGCCAGCCAACAGAAGTCTCTTCGTGGAATGGAAGACTATAAGTACTCAATGTGACTAAAGTCTTGGTCAATCAGTCATGTGGCTGTCATGTGACGTCACAGGGCTTCACTGAAACTTAATATCCTATTTTGGGTGAGTATTATAATGGTGAGGGAGAGGAGGTTGTGATGCAGGTTTGAAATGCTCCTTTAAAAACTGAAGTAGCTTTAGAGTTACTGTCCAAGTAGCCAAGGGAATTTGGAGAATTGGCAGCAGGGATGAACACAAGGTGGTAAGACTCAATCAGGCCTTGGTTCCACCTGGAAACTATGAAGGGTCCCTGAAAGGCAAGAAAATGGTAAATAGTACAATTTAGATAGTAAGTGAAAGGGAGAGAGGAGTCCCTGTTCTAGGGCTGATTACTGAATGTGTTTCCTCATCAAAACCTTCTTCATTGTCCCTGAGGTGGTTAGAAAATGATAACTTCTTTGCATGAGATTATTAGAGAGAGACACAGACAAACAGCATGATGGGAGAAATAAAGAGAGATTGAGGAGGGAGAGGGAAAAAATGTAGGAAATATAGAGGAAAGGAGACAGAGATTACAAACCACATCATGATTGGAAAAGAGTAGATAAAAGAGAAGGAAGGATTTCATGTAAGAGAGGATAGGTCTGCCTGCAGAGGACAAGGACATGACTCCCAGCTAGTAATACAGACTGGGATCAAAGGGCCATCTCCTTGTCAATGGCCAGAAGGGTTTATCTTCTGCAACATGGGAAAAGAAGAAGTCAGATCAATGAAAAAAGTTGCTGCCCACAAGGAGGTAGAGACTCAGAGTCTGTCTCCAATCAGTCCTCTACTTGAGAAAGCCTGGGGACCTGCTTTCTTTACACTGACTCCCACTGGACTCCTGGGTACCCCAGTGTCACTGGACAGGGCCTCCTGTCCTGCCTTACAGCTCACCTGGTCTCATTTTCTGGAGGGATTCTGTCCATGGCTTAGATCCTGCTTATTCTGCTGTCTGCAACCTGTCTGCATGCTGGTGTGAGGTGAGTACAGATCGAGCAATGAGGGGAGAGTAGAGCTAAGAAGAATTGACTGTCATATGGACAGTTGTCTGCTAGAAGAGCCAGGCTCTCCTCTCTCCCACAAGAAAAATCCCATCTATCAGTGCACACAACCCAACCCTTCTCTATCTTTGCTGTCCCACCAGTCATACTGACAGTCCTGCCCTGTGTCACACCACTGCCTGTGGATAAAAGCTAAGGAGGTTCTGGGTTGTCCTTTGCATTCCTGCAGGAGCTTCATGTTGTCTCCATCCTTCCCAGTGAACTCTACAGGATGCAGCAGAGAAAATGACTTTGGAAATCAACCAACCAGCTCTCCTCTCTGGAGTCTGGGGCAGCTCCATTGAGATTCCCTTCTCCTTTTACTTCAACTGTGAGGTGGCTAAGGATCCACAGAAGATCATAGCCATGAGATAGAAGCAGTTCCATGGGGAATATATCTACAAACCCACCCTGCCTTTTATACATGAGCACTTCAAGGAATGACTCATCCTGAACTGAACACAGGGTTAGACATCTGAAGTCCTAAGAATACTGAATTTAAAGGAGAATGTCCAGGCTACATACTTCTGTAACATCTGGCTAAGCACAACAGAACACATGATGTTTTGGCATTTGATTCCTCGGACCCAACTCACCATTGTCTATGGTTTGCCACCATGACTCAAGCTTTGAAGCCTTGGCTTGCTTGCCCTCTAGATGTTACCTCAAGCTGCATAACTCTGAGATTCCTTTCATATCACTTTCCCTTGGATTTGCCCACACATTTGCCAACAGCAACTTTTCCTCAGTCTTGACAAGACATTGCTGCCTCTTCTGGTCTTGTCCATCATTCTATGCTCAGACAGAACCACACCCCACTCCCTAGGCTTGGCCATATGCCCTACCCCCTGTATCATACTTTTATCAAACTCTAACTCCTGCTATGCCCAGGTACACACTTCCCCATGACCTCAAAGAGGATGAAGATCTCCAACATGTTGATGACACTCTTGGCCCTGTGGCAGTACTTGCATTGGTCCCTGTGTATTCTGCATCTCCACACAGTTCCAACCTAAGTGCAGAATATGCAGAAGGTACCACTGGATATTCTTGTTGTCCTCTGGTATAAGTGTCACTCGTCTCCACATTCCCTCATTTCCCTTCCAACTCTCCCAGAACATATCTATCCTCTCTCACTATTAACTGCCTTGCCTCCTTTTTGTTTCCCAACTGCCCTGTCTCCTTCTAGGCCCTCCCTCACCAATATAAGACACCAAACTCTTCAGTAATAATGTCCCCATTTTCATGATTTGAACACTCTCTCTTCTGATCCCTGTAGCTCTACAAAAGCAGATGTAGCTTCACCTCTACACATTGAACACTGAGGCCAAGACAAGTCAATGCATATTCTTACACATGGCCTTACATCATCTGGGGCTGCTATGCACTACAGTATTTATCAGGACCTTACTCAGTGGCTCTTCTCATTATTGTTGTTTCTTTGTTTAACTTTTGTAAGACAGGATCTTAGCATTTACTCTGGCTGTTCTAAAAGTCACTATGTAGACCAGGCTGGCCTAGAACTCACAGAAATCTATTTTGAGTCTGGCTCATACGTTCTGACATTAGAGGCATGTGCCACTACCTCCATAGGTGGCTCTTGACTACATCAAGGTCAGCCTATGAGAGGATGCTCATAGCTCAGTTATCCATGCAGTCTAATGGTGACATGTTGACCTGATGTACAGGCAACAATGGTTGCCAGTGCTCATGGAGAAAATATGGCTGGATCATTGGTCAACCTTCCTAATGCTGCCATACTTTAACATAGTTCCTCATGTTGTGGCACCCAACCAAAAAAGAATCATTTGCTACTGCTATGAGTTGTACTGTAAATATCTGATATGACAGAGACCTGTGCTGGGACCCCTGTGGGGTAATCACCCACTGGTTGAGAACTACTGATCTAGAATTTCTAAATAGATTAATGTTTTGGAAATTATCCATAGTGATGTTTGTAGAGGTAAGGAATGTTATATGTCCTGCACAGAGCTGTTTTCTATGCCTAAATGATATGTTTCCTGTTATACACATTTATATATATAATATGTATGAATGTGTAAGAATGGTAAGTCATACGTCTGTGTTTGTAAGTTGTATCTGTGTCTGTGTGTGGGTGCACATGTGAAGGATAGATGCTAAGGTCTAATCCACCTTATTTTATGGAACAGGCTCCCTCATTCACTTCAAGTTTCATATGGAGACTAGGTTGGCTGACCAGTAAGCTGCAGGGACAAGTCTGTGTGCAACACCTCAGTACTAGGCTTAGTGTGGAGCTAGACACATAGACCAGGCTTGCTGTCAGATCACAAGAGATATGCCTGCCTGTGTTTCTTAGGCTAGGATTAAAGTTTTAACCAGATCTTTATATGGATACTAGGGATCAAACTCAGTTTCTAAGATTCAAGCAGTAATCCTTCTATGGACTTATATCAGTATGATACTTACATTTATGTCAAAAATCATTGTGTTTCTCTGGCTTAGTTATCTGTGACCAAATGAAAATCTATGGACACATAGCCAGGAAATTTGGGGACTATGCATTTGAGCTTGTTCTCCTAGAGTCTCAGCCTTAGCATTTGTTCACCTGTGTGAACATATAACAGCTGTTCCACATGCCACATCAAACTGTGGAGACAAAACATAACACTCACCCATCCCTCCCATCTTTGGAGGGTCTACTAACTTCTCAACTCTCCACAGAACACAGCTCCACCATGAGGAGACCCTCATTACCACGTGTTCACTCAACCAGCTAGCCTGGAGGACATATGGTGCCAGAGGAATCTTTCACTGCTTAACCTGGGAGCCATGGTCACATTGATTATGGACAAAATTGTGGTTATAATCTTCATCTATAGATTTATGACCTTCCTGTGTTAGAAGAAAAGTTAAGCGGTCCAGGACAGGACTCACTGGAGCTTCCCCCCTGAGAATGTTTTCATCTGTTGGAGATGGAGAAGGGCAGTCTTATTCAGGGAATAGTATAGAGAACAGGAGGATAAAATGAGCCTAAACTCCACAAGGACGGCATCCAAGGAGCCTGCTTTCCTTTCAGACCAGCTGGAAATTAGAAGAGCAAGTGTAAATGAACACAGAACCTGTGCCTAAGGAATTCAAGGATGCATACACAAGCATCAGGGACCGAATGCTCATTTGGAAGGATCTGTGGCTGCAAAAGAGGGTCTGATATAGACCAGCATTTGTGGACAACATCTTACAAGAAGTTATATCTACAAGAAAGACATCTGTTTCAGTTAGGCATGTGGGATCAAAATGGATATTTAAAACATGGTATTTAGTAGACCTACCAACTGAAAGAAATGTGTAGGGAGAACCAAAAATTGGCAAGATGAAAAAGAGTTGGATCCTAGAAACCTAACAATCCTGAGAAAAATTACCAAATGGTCACTGACATGGCTCAGTAGAACTTTGTGCCCCACAAACAGGCAAATTAATATCACCCCAAGAGCTACATAAAGAGTTGTCAGATGCTTTGCCTGGAACAATAGTAGGATTTGTGGAGTTCACTGTACTGCCAGCCTTACCTACTGGGTGAGACTGATGACTGACCTGTCTCAAAATCCAGAGAGAACACCTCCAAGAAGACAATGCCCAAAGTTTTGTCTCTCATTCACATATGCAAATATACACATGTGTAAACATAATAACCAAATACATTTTGATACATTAAGGAAATACTGTAAATGTAAATACATTTGCAGGATGGAAAATTCTATATATTATAACCTTACAACACAAGAAATTAAAAATACAATGAAATAATTTTCTAAATCCAATTGCATTTTTGTAAAATTAAATGATTTATCTCTTCACATTCATTAGTATTTTAAGAAATAAAAATGGGGAAACAGTGGGGGACACAATAATGCAAGCCCTTGGGAATGGCAGAGAAGAGCATCAGGAGTTCTAGGTCATCAACAACTACATAGAAAGATGAAGATCATTGGGCTCCAAAGACCTTGTACAAACAACAAAAGCCAAGTGTGAACTGAACTGAGATCAGAGCAGATTTTAAGCCATGGGAACTAGAAGACTACAGGATGAGGACAGAGATGCATAGATGGTGGAGTGTAATGGAAGTTTATAAATAACCATTTAAATGTGCATCCCACAGTCTCAGATAGGATCAGCCCTCCATTATGATAAGTAGTAAAAGTGAGAGGAAGAAGAGCAGCAGCCTTAGAGACAGCAGAAGTCTGACTGGGATACAAACCATGAAATTGAATCTGCAGGGTGCAGCAAACAGTTCTAAGAAGGGGAGAGCTAAAGAGAGAGTTCCTAGGGATGTAAAAGGAAGAGATGATCAGAGCTGGGAAGGCAGAGTTGAGTCAAGAATTAGAGCAGGGGGGTGAAGAGGGGGAGGTAGGAAAGGGGGACAATAGATTGGTCAGTATACTAGTAGTCATTCGTCTGATTTGTTTGGTTGTATAGTAGTCAGCTGAATACTAGCCTCAGGTCCTGGTGATTCTCAGACCTTTTCCTGCCTGGCTGCAGCAGAGCTGTTTGCTACCTTGGACTACTCATATTATATGAATACAGAGAAATGCTGAGAGGCATGATAGAGAACTAGCATGGCTGACACACTACCACTGTTTCTTCTTCA